>AYEL01075193.1:0-25985 GCA_000484575.1 Olivierus martensii | reverse complement strand
ATTTTTTAATTGGCCGACCAGTGACGACTATTGTAGAGCTGGAGCTGCTACATCGATCGGATCATGTTCTCAATCGTTGGCAACGCACCACCAAGGCAACGCAGTATTTATGGAAGAGATGGCATCGAGATTATCTCAGTCATTTGCAACAGAGAACCAAGTGGTACTTCGCCCAAAACAATATCGAGAAGGGAACGATGGTGGTGGTAAAAGAAGACAATATGGCGTCAACAATGTGGCTGCTAGGTAGAGTTGAAGAAGTGATATTAAGAAAGGATAATAGAATCAGAGTAGGCATGGTCAAAACTAAATTCGGTATTTTGAAACGCCCAATAACCAAGTTGGCTGTTTTACCCACAAAGCATGAATGAACTTTAATTGGTATATGTTATAACTTAAATTGTTGTTATTAACGTTCAGTGATGTATTTAATTTACTCATTATCAAGAGTTATATTGTTCAATTCCTTAAATCGTCATGTAATAATCCCTTTGCATGTCTGGATAGACATCGCAAGGTGGGGCGGTATGTTGAGGCCGTTAGCCATCGACCGTTTTTTTTTTACTTTAGAGGACGTGATTGTCGCCCTCCCCTGTCGTTGTTGTTGTATTTTGCCTTCGGCGCCATTTTCAAAAAATAAAGTTTGTATATCAAATTTGTAGTCATTATTCAACTAGTGTGAACTAAATCGCATCGCATCGCAAGAAACAATTGTGTTCGAATTTTTTAAATTATTTTAAATATTTATCATAAATTTTATGAACATTTCTGCATTTGGAATAAAAAATTTCTGAGGGGAGAAGCGATTCGTATATTAATTGACAAATGCTAGTAATCTAAAAGTTGTTTTCCTATTGATTAACAGAAAATATCCCAAATAATTATTACAATGAGAATATTTATCGTGGCCAATCCGGGAAAGATAAAATTACAGAATCATAAATAAATACCAGATGACAATGACCCGATTCACTCCTCCAAGTTCCTCGACCAACTCGCAGACCGACAGTCGTTAGCAATGGGCGAAATCTTGACTATCACCATATAAACAATACCTACGACCAAACAGTTCACAAATATCACCACCTCATATTATTACCACGTAAAAATGAAATATAAACAATAGAAAAAGGAACTCTATTCGTTTTTAAGGGGATATACGAACTGAAATTTACAAAAGATGCCGACTGTAATTTGAAATGTACAGTAAATGGTCGAACAGTTTGATGGACAATACACATCCAGACTATCCAGAATATTTCTAGATACATTAGGTGGATCTTTATTACCGACTAGCGATTCAAAAATTAAAATTGCGAAGCGTTATGCGATACTTCCGAACGTGTGAGATATACGAATTCCATTTTCATATAGAACTGCTAGAAATCAGACACGCGTTACACAATGGACTATCTGGAAACAACTATTCCTAATGATGGTATGCTAGATCGAGATGTAATGATCAGATATAACTTAACAATTTCACTGCGCAATTCAATAACAACATTACCCCATGGAACGGATTGTAAGTTTTGAAGGAGAGATACACCACACTCACCCAGCGAAATGACGTTATAGGTGCAAAAAACAAAAAAGAGAACAAAAATTAAAACAAAGGAAGAGTCAAAATTTTGCTCAGTCACACTTTTGATCTAACAGTAGTTCCGACAGGGAAAGGAAGGATGGAACAGAATTAATGAGAATAGAAGAATTAGTAATAGCATTAGCGGTCGAATACAGAGATGATCGAAAGGAGAACATATTTAATAAAAAAAAAGCATATCTCATAAAATAGTAGAGAAATTACTGCGCGAGCGACAGAAAAATCAAATAGAGAAAAATTAGGGAAGTCTAACTTCGTTACAGATATGGCTCAAAAAGATTCCGGAAATGTTTCCGAGTGGACAAAAATGGGAATGGTTTTGCTTTATTATAGAAATATAAATATGCTTTGGTCACGAATAATCAGATTTGGGGTACTGTCAGATGCTTCAACACGAAATATGCATAAGTAATTAGTTCCCAATTTATTAGCCTCGATCGGCATCCGCTTTTCTAGTTAAAAAAAACGACGGTACTTATACAACGCTCCCTCTATCTGGCCAAGAGTAACGAGTCACATTTTACATAAAAATATATGCTTAAATTATTTAGATGACATATTAAGTGTTCATTTCTGACTACAAAAGCCATCTAGAAAGATTGGAAATAATACTTAAACGATGGGGAGAAGCTGGAATAAAGCTACAACCCATGAAATGACACTTCTGGCGGCGACAAATTATATTTTATGGCATGAAATTTTAGGAGGAATCAGATCCGAAAACTTGTGGGGAATGTTAAAGGAGAGTGTGTTCAACTGTGAAGATCCACCAAGAACTGTGCCCTCATTACGTGAGCAAATCATCTTTTGCAGGAGTCTGCAGCACCTTTGTTTCAGGATATGTTTGAGAATCTGCGTGAACGATATGAATACTGTCTACAGTGAGGCGGTGGACACTTTGAACACTTACGCATACCGTGGTAAATCAACACGCTAATAGTGTGTGTATGTATGTGTGTAGTGTGTATGTTAATTTCTTTTGAGGAGAAATAAACTCACAGATGACAATAATGTAATTTTGTTCATCTTTTCATTAGTACTGTATATTTTGGCGCATACTGTAGAAATGGCAGATATTTTTATAGATGGTTTGTTTGTCAGAAGAGTTTTCTGTTTTCACAAGCTATTATAATAAATAAGAGCATTTGTTAAAGCACCTTTCATTTTTTGAATTTGGTCTGATTTTTTTCATTCGTGATTTTTATTCAGTGGATGGACTGCTGTCCAAAAATATCAATATTTTTGTTTGATGGCTAAGATTTCATATAAAAAATTGCTTTTTCATTGATGTCATATACAAACTGAAAAGTTATGAAAAAATAAAACACAGAAAAATGTGAAACATATAATTTTCATATGTAGAATCAGAACAATAATCGTAATAAACTGCCAAATTTTTCAGTTTTTCAATAAAAATTAAGCAAGATATCACAATTTAAATTTTTTGCATATAAATTAGGCTTAATTACCATTAACTGCCAGGTCAGCAGCTGCAGGCGGAAATTGAATAATGTCAAGGGATTAAACTTCATGTTGTACTTTTTAGTAGGTAATCTGAAGAAGGATTTGAGTCCAGAAATCAGGCTTAATTACCATTAACTGCCAGGTCAGCAGCTGCAGGCGGAAATTGAATAATGTCAATGGATTAAACTTCATGTTGTACTTTTTAGTAGGTAATCTGAAGAAGGATATATTTGAGTCCAGAAATCTCTCTCTCAAGCTTTGTCTTTGATTAGTTATATTAAAGATTTGAATAAAAATTAGATGTTTTTTCCAACTTAATTTGATTACTTGTCTGTCCCTCAATTTGCAGTTCTTTGTAAATGAAAAATATAGCAAATAAACAATTTATAAATGAAGATTAATTAAATATCTGGTATTGCTTATTAATAATAATCTTTTTAAATTTATTTATCAAAGTATTTTTTCTGTAACGCTGTTAAGTGTCAATTTATAAATGAAGATTAATTAAATATCTGGTATTGCTTATTAATAATAATCTTTTTGTTTAAATTTATTTATCAAAGTATTTTTTCTGTAAAGCTGTTAAGTGTATCTTAAGTTATATAGGAAATTCCCCATCAGGGAATTGGAAAAATTTAATGGTACATTTAATGTATTTAGTTTTTCCATTTTTGTAGATTTTTATTTGAACTCTATTTGTGGATTTATAATTATTATAAGTTATTTTAAATTAAATATAAAATTTTTTAGACTGAAAGAGCATTCCAAAAACAGCCGACTGTTTTCCTGAATAGAAAACCAGGATTGACCAAAACTAAATCAAAAAAGTCACTACGTTATGTGAGAAATGTTGGACTTGGGTTTAAAACACCAAGAGAAGTATGTATAATTAAATTTAAATTTGCTCTTACTTCTATAATTATAAAATGTAATAAAATAATAAATAAAAATATTACATAGCAAGAATGTAAGCAAAAAAACTTTAATATTGCAATAACACAGCAAGTTGACTCTATTATTATAGTTATAAGATAGTAGGTATAGATTCTAATAATAATTATTTAGTATATAAATAGTTCTTGACTTTATTAGCTGATTTGTTCTTGGAGTGAGCTTGTAAAGTAAGAACTTGTAAACTAAGAATTTCTTGTATATATAAAAAATAAGTTATAATAATTATTATTATTAAGAAATTATTTTTATTTAAATTATTATTATTAGTAGTATTTATTTTATTATTTATCAGTTTATCACAACTGCCAGAAATTATTATTATTATTATAATTGTTGAAATTATACAAAAAATGCATATCACAAACAGACATCAAAATCACACAACCATGTCTTTGTTCGCTGTCACTGGTCATTTGGATTCCAACCTGGTATCTAAGAATTGTCCAGATATCATCTTAAAATATAACTAGAGCCAAGCAATGTTGTTTTTTGTAGTTCAGCAGTGTTCAATTTGATGTCCAATTCTTTAAGAAATTTTTCCAGATTTGATGTGATGCTTCCAAGTGCTCCAATGACAATTGGCACCTCATGACAGAGTTTTTTCATAATCTAGTCATTTCAATGCAGAGATTTCTGTATTTGGTTATTTTTTCAGTTTCTTTGTCTTTGATCCTGGTGTCTTCTGGAATGGTGACATCAATAAAAGTGACTGGTTGGCTTCAACTATTGTAAGATCAGGAGTGTTGTGGCTTAGATGGCGATCAGTCTGTAGTTTGAAGTCCCATAGAATTTTTGCATTTTGATTCTCAATGACTTTTTCAATGTTATGATTGTACCAGTATTGGCTTTGAAGTTGAGTTTCTTGCACATATGCCAGTGTATCATTTTAGCTACTCTGTCATGACGTTTATAGTCAGTCTGAGCAATCTTACTGCATCCACTGAGAATATGGTCAATTGTTTCATCGTTGTTGCAGAGTCGGCATTTGCTATTTTTGATACTTTTGTGGATATTTGCTTTGAGATTATTTGTGGCTAATGCTTGTTCTTGGGCTGCAAAGATTAGGGCCTCTGTTTCTTTCTTTAATGTGCCAATTTGAAGCCATCTCCAGTTATTTTTATCCACCAGTCCTTCAGTTTGTGTGAAAAATTTTCCATATAATGGTTTGGATTTCCAGGCATAATGTCGATTTTCCAATTCTTGCTTTCTGAATTCTTTTTTTGTTATTGTAGTTTTGATTAGTTCCTCATTATTCACTTTCTTTAGAATTTTTTCGGTGCTGGCTGTCAAATAATCCTTGATACCATGTTTTTCTTCTTCTACTACTTGTTTGATCTGTAGTAATCCTCTTCCCCCAATTTTTCTGGACAGATATAGCCGATCAATATCACTTTTTGGATGAAGTGCATAATAGATTCTCATCAGTTTTCTTGTTTTTCGATCAAGTGCATCTGTCTGCTTGAGTCCAATCCACAATTCCAGCAGTGTATCTGATGATTGGTACTGCCCAAGTGTTGATAGCCTTGATTAGGTTTCCACCATTTAATTTTGAAGCCAAAATTTTTCTTACTCTGCTAAAGTAGTCACTTTTCATCTTGTTCTTGATAACTTTGTGACATATGAAATCAGATTCTAGGATTCCTAAATATTTGTAGGTCTCCTCAGCTTTCAATGTTTGAATTATCTTGCCTTCTTCGAGTTGGAGTCCATCTGTCTTTGTGAGTTTTCCTTTTTTGATGTCAATCATTGCACATTTATCAAATCCAAATTCCATTTTTATATCTTCACTGTAAATTCTCACTGTGTTGTTGAGTGATGTTATTTCTTTCCTTGATTTCCCATAAAGTTTCAAATCATCCATATAGAACAGATGAGAGATTTTATCACTGGTTTTTAATGTTTGATATCATAGTTTTGAGTTGTTCAATATATGTGTTAATGGAATCATGCAGATGTTGAACAGCAGGGGAGATAGTGAGTCCCCTTGGAAAATTCCTTTATTGATGCAAACTTCTCCAATTCTTTTGTTGTTAACAAGTAAATCAGTTTTCCAGTTTGCCATTGAAGTTGTGAGTAGTTTTATGATTTTGTTGTTTGTTTTGAAAATTTTCAAGCATTCCAGAACCCAAATGTGAAGCAGTGAATCGAACGCTTTTTTATAATCAATCCAGGCCATATTGAGGTTAGTATTCCGTCTTTTGGAATTCTTCAGAATCATTTTGTCAATGAGTAATTGATCTTTTGTTCCTCTTGTATTTTTACTACATCCCTTTTGCTCATTTGGATACAAATTGTTTTCCTTGAAATGATGCGAAATTGATGAGGCAATTATTCCTGTGAGCATTTTGAACATAGTTGATAGGCAAGTAATTGGTTTGTAGTTGCTCACGATCGGCTCTTTTCGCGAATCTTTCATGACGAGGTATGTTTTTCCTTTAGTTATCCAGCCATTAATTTCTCCTGTTTCTAAAACTTTGTTGAGCTGCTCTGAGATCCATTTGTGTAGAACTGCCAGGTGTTTTAACCAGAATCCATGAACTTCGTCTGGACCTGGGACAGTCCAATTTTTGATCTTCTTAGTTTGTTGTTTCACCAAATCTTCTGTTATCACAAGTTCATTCATTTCTCTAGTCTTAACATGTTTTTTAACATCTTTGATCCATCCTGCCTGCTGATTGTGTTCCTAAGGAGTTTGCCATATATTCCTCCAAAACTCTAAATTCCTTCTTCTTCCTCTAGCGTTTGGTCTTGTTTATCTTTGTTTATTTGGAGTGACTTATAGAACAGATATTGATTAATGGTAAATTGTTGATTTTGTTTGAACTGATTGATTCTTCCCATGTATCTTTCAATTTTCTTGGCTGTTGCTGTGAGTCTTTGTTTCAATTCCTCCATGGCTTCACTAATTTTTTAAGTTGTATCGGGCTCTAAGATTTTCTTTGACTTTCTCATTCTTTGGCCTCTTTTCCTTTAAAGCTTTCATGTTGCTAATGTCAGCTCTTAGTTATGCTAAAGTAGTCACTTTTCATCTTGTTCTTGATAACTTTGTGACATATGAAATCAGATTCCAGGATTCCTAAATATTTGTAGGTCTCCTCAGCTTTCAATGACTGCACTGCTATAGATAAGCTGATTGGTTTCAGTCAGGGAATTGGTTTTGATTCCTAACAAAACTTGGTTCACATCTTTCAGGACACCCCCTTCAGGATCCTGAAAAGATGGATCCTTTTCAACTCCATCTTGCTTGATTTCTTCAAAGGTGGCAATCTGTCACGTTTTTGGCATTGTTTCAAATGTGTGATGATTTTCTGCCTGATTTGGTCTTGTTTTTCAGTAAGTTCTAAATCCTGCTCCGTGCTTCTTTTTTCTTTGTTACCATTCCCAAGGCTAGCAGAATGGTAAAGCTGTTGCTCTTCTGGGTCTTCAACTGGTTCTTTCTCTTCTTGTTTACTAATTTTTTCTTTTTTTGTTTTTCTTTCTATTTCTTCTAATTCTAGCTTTGTGAAGATGTTATTTCTAGTTATGTACCTTCTTTGGTCCATCAGCCTTTGCTCTGGCACATCCAAATGTGGAAACATTAATTTCCAAATTGGAAAAATTCTTTTTTGAAAGCCTTTTTCTTCTGGGCGTGCGGCATAATAGCATTCCATTATCTGCTTATTTTGCTCTCGGCTTCATTTAACTCTTTTTGAATTATCTTCCAGTTGCATCACAGTTGGGCGCCCTGGTTGCCTAGCGGTACCAACTGTCCTCTGTAGCCCGCTTATCGACTGGTGGCCAGAGAGATCATCACTAAACGCGACCCTTGAACTGGGCGGTATTTGGTTTTGATTCCTAACAATACTTGGTTCACATCTTTCAGGACATTTTTCAACTCGTTCTTGCTTGTTTTCTTCAAAGATGGTAATCTGTCACGTTTTTGGCATTGTTTCAAATGTGTGATCATCTGCCTGATTTGGTCTTGTTTTTCATTAAGTTCTAAATCCTGCTCCGTGCTGCTTTCTTCCACGTTATCATTCCCTAGGCTAGCAGAATGGTAAAGCTGTTGCTCTTCTGGGTCTTGAACTGGTTCTTCCTCTTCTTGTTTACTACTTTTTTCTTTTTTTGTTTTTCTTTCCATTTCTTCTAATTCTAGCTTTGTGAAGTTGTTGTTTCTAGTTATGAACCTTCTTTGGTCCATCAGCCTTTGCTCTGGCACATCCAAATGTGGAAGCATTAATTTCCAAATTGCAAACATTGTTTTCTGAAAGCCTCTTTCTTCTGGGCGTGCGGCATATTAGCATTCCATTATCTGCTTATTTTGCTCTCAGTTCCATTTAACTCTTTTTGAGTTATCTTCCAGTTGCATCGCAGTTGGGTGCCCTGGTTGCCTAGCAGTACCAACTGTCCTCTGTAGCCCGCTTATCGACTGGTGGCCAGAGAGATCACCACTAAACGTGACCCTTGAACTGGGAAACGGCCGATCCAGTATCAATTTCATTCTTCTTGTATTCACCATTATGTTTGGGAGTGGCCATGTTTAGTCAGGCCTCTCAGCTATGACCTGTCTGGCTTGGATGACCCTTCTGCCAAGTGAATTGGCACCAGCATAGCTCCCAGCATCATAGAGGCATGCAAGCCCCCTCGCCTCGGCAAGGCAATGGCATATGAGGGGAATTATTATTATTATTATTATTATAAGAAATATTAATTAATTTCCTTTGGTCATAATGTTAAAAATGGGTTTCTTTTTCATTAATGAAACTTGACCATAATAAAATTAAATAAAGGTCAAAAAAATACTTTATTATAACACACTGATTTATTTATCTAAAGAGATGAAAACATGGCATTTAAAATCAAGCAAATTATAATAAAGAAATTATATTCTTTATTATTGACAAATAAGTAGATAAGCTTTTATACACATAAATTACTGTTTGAGGTATGAACCACAAATGGAAGTTATTTGCATGTGCTGGTAAAACCATGGTGGCCAGAGGACATGCTGCAAAGTCACTAATTTTCAAAAATAGCTATAATGATGATCTAAATTCAACCTAACAGTTCTAATGACTCTGCAAACCCAGAGTCCGGCCTGAGCTCAGGTGTTTACTATTTCCTACAATAAATCTAATCAAATCAAAACAATGTATCCATAACTAATGTATACACGACAAAAACAACCGGAAAACTTAGGGCTAAAAATATCAAACAAATGTTAGACCTAAATAGTGAAAAACGATGTTAGAAACTAAATACCATATTACTTTGAATTTAAGATGCAGTAGTATTAAGACGCAGTAGTATTTTAAAATTAGAAAAAATAAAAATGATTTTATAATAGGTATTGAAAAATAAGAAACATTTTTATTTACTTAGATATTAATATACATAATAAAATACTTAGTATATCTGAAGATGATTCTCAATAAATTATCACTTTCATTTTTTTAAAAATAGCACCAGGTCTCTTCTCCCAAACATGTTCTAGTCAATTTTTCATACCTAATTTATTGAGAATCATCTTCAGATATACTATCACTTTCGTTTTTTTAAAAATAGCACCAGGTCTCTTCTCCCAAACATGTTCTAGACAATTTTTCATTAGTTCTGTTATCATCCATCATTCTTTATGCCAAATTATAACACCCTTAGGAAAATTTTCCTTGGGTACAGTTGTTTTTTGTTTAAAATAAAAAAAGATGGCAATTTGTTTCCATCAGCGGTTTAAAATAATAAAAGGTGGCAATTTGTTTCCATCAGCAGTTATAAATAGCATTATAGTAATTTGTGATATTTTTTTATAATTAAAATATGGCCAGATACGATGCAATTCTACACAGCTACTATCAAACAGCAACTGGATTAAATCAGAAAAATACAAATAGGGAACCACTGAATAAACTGTTATCAACAGTAGTAATACTATGTGCATGTGTAGAGCATAAAGCAAAAACCTGATCGTTGGGGAATGGGAAATCAGGAGAAATAAGATGTTAAAATATTTGCTTTGAATTTAAGCCACACTCAAATTTTACATCTTAAAAATTTGAATAAAAAATGTAGTTTAAATTCGAAGTAATACACTACTAATAAATTGAATAAATTCTCAAACAAATAAAAAGTTTAATAATAATAATAATAATATTTGTAAACAAAAACTTGTTGTCATGATAACTCATAGCGGGTAGATACAAACAATAAATTCTACTTAGCTGCATTGGAAGTTACTTATGACTCGACCTAAAATAATTAAATTTTAGATTATATGAACTCAATATGAAACTTCTCGGGCTCAAATATTCACAATAAATATAACATTAAAGATTAATTAATTCTAATACCTCCACCTCTGTTTTAACTTAAGCCATAGTCGATCTTTACAAAACAGTTTTGTCAGTAATCAGCTTCATTTCAATATGAACACCTCGCTGTGTCAGTTGATGTATGTTTTTATACTAGTGACTTAGTCTCGAAATTGCTTCATTTACACAAGTGTGCAAAATTTCAAAAAAATCGGTGACCCGAATGTCTGAACCTCCCCTTGTTAGTCTCGAAATTGCTTCATTTACACACTATCCTGCAACAAATTCAAATTTCTTAGTTTTCAGAGCAATCAATTCATGTCATCTTTGCAAATTAATTATGTACCAAACAAAACATCAATAAGAGATCATTCTTATATTCTTACATCGGATCAGTAGTAAATTTAGATTAGATGACATCAAGAGCCGAGAGAGTTTGTTCAGAAGACTGATTTCCAGTCTGTAACTCGTAATTTCCAACTGATGAGATGGAGAAAATGAAAAGTGAGTTAATTCTTAAACTAAAATATAATATGTTAAATAATAATAAATAATAAAGAGCATAATACAATAATAATAAGAGGATAGGTCAGAGTTAACTTCACAATGCTACTTCCACTTGTGTCACCATTTTGATTTTTCCAATTTTATAGTTAAGTACATGGTTTGAAATGTCTATTTGTGAATGTTTAGCTTTTTGCAATTAATGTTAATATTTTTTACTTCTTTTTTAATACTTCATATTTGAAAAAACTCAAACCTGGGAATCTGTAAACCAATAAGTTCCTGTATTTTTCATTATGTAAATTTACAGTCAATAAAAAAAACTATAAAAATTGTCTTTGTCTAAGCTATATTGTAAAATTAAAAAAAATACTTCCAATTCAGATAATATTTTAAATATAATTATATATAACCATTAACAGAACAATAAATTTAAATTGTATTATGCCATTCAAAGTTGCATTAATATTAAATAAAGTGAAACTTATCTTGACAGTCTGATTTTCAATTATCCTAAAAAGGACTTGAAAAACTCATAATTCAGATCAGTAATCAAAAATTTTAACTCATCTGCAAAATATTCTTGTTCTGTACATAAAACTCAAATTGTTCTATTTAGATATGTAGTTTTTGACATTCTACATATTTATACTGTAAGGTCACACTCATTGGATACTTATTTTTTAACAATATTTTATTACGAATAATATGTACTTTTTTATATTTATACTAATTATGGTAATGATAATTTACAAATTTAAATATATATTATAATTTGAAGTGCAAACAATTATGTAATGATGTTCTTTTTTATATTTATACTAATTATGGTAATGATAATTTACAAATTTAAATATATATTATTATAATTTGAAGTGCAAACAATTATGTAATGATGATCAGTTCGAGTTACATTTTCAATTGTAAATGAATGACCAATTATTATATAAAAGACAAGAAATGACTGTTTATGAATTATTAACAACAATAATAACAAATAATGTAGAAAAATTAATGAAATCAGATAATTTTATGCAGGAAACATGAATCTTATTAAAAGAATTTCAAAATTTTAAGATGTACTGAAATAGAAGATTGACACCATCATATAATGCAGGGGTGTCAAACTGACGGCCTGTGGGCTGCATGCAGCCCTCAATGTGATTTTTTTTTTTTTTTTTGTGGCCCTCAATGCTTTTAACTAAAATGAAAATCAGAACAATATGTTATGAGATAATAGGTAATAACTTTCACTTCGTAGTTATGTCATATACTATGATACACTAGTTTGATTTTAATGAAATGCAATTGCACAAGTTTTTTTCGATTGGCCTTATCGGAATATACATACAGATGATATTGATCCTTCAGATCGGTGACACAAACTAAGTGCTTTCTTGGTTCGTGCTTTTCTTCACAAACTAAGTTCTTAAAAATGTAATTTAAAAAATTTAAATGTGATGTGGTAATCTTACAGGCTCATTAAATGGCCCTTAAATTAAAATGAGTTTGATGCAAGGACTACATTGTTTTGTGTGAAATTTCTTACCTGAAAACAAAAAGCTGTAAATGTGTTTTTTTTTTCTTTTTTTTTTAGATAGACAAATATAATGATGAAGTTCCAAACAATCCCTCTTTGATGGATATGTATAAAGAACGTGCTAATGGGCTTGTTAAAGATTTATTTGTTGTGTTATTAATGTAATTAAAAAATATAAATAGTTATGGTTATTTGAATTTATAAAATTTTGATGAAAGTTTTGGTTTTTATGGATATTTTGAATTTTTAAAATTTTAATGGAAAGCTTTTGTTTCTATACAGAAAATGTGACTTTTAATGCTTAATAGAAAATTAAAGATTGATAGTGAGGAATTAAATTTAAAAAATATGTATAATTAAACGATTACTAATTATTTAATTATACATATTTTTAGTTACATAAAGCATTTATGTAGTAACTATAATTAAAGATTGATAGTGAGGAATTAAATTAAAAAAATATGTATAATTAAGCGATTACTAATTATTTAATTATACGTATTTTTAGTTACATAAAGCAATTATGTAGTATGGCCTGCGGCAATCTTACAGGCTCATTAAATGGCCCTTAAATTAAAATGAGTTTGATGCACCTGATATAATGTAAACTCAAACAATGCAGAGAGGTGGGAACTTGTCAATTTATTTATAACAAGAAGTCTGCAGTTCATGAAAAAAAGTTGAACAAATGTCAAGTTATTTTTTTTTATCATTGATTCTGAGGAGAAGGAATTGAATTCTTCCAATCAGATAATGGCTTCAATTTGAATTTCTTCACGAATGTAATTGGGATTGGCGGATTTTCTAAGAGAATTAAAAAATGAACATTCAAATTAACAGTCCGTTATAAATTATTTTTCTACATTGATACAATTTCAAATAAGGTAAACTTCCATTTATAACATTGTGCTTATGGAAAATTATATTTGAGCTATAACAAATTTGAATTACAATTGAAAATTTTGAACACATTCCCATTGTAAGTTGGAGACTTCCTGTATTTATTGTTTAAAAAATATTATTCGGAAATAGTATGTTTATATTTTTGTATATTATTCATTTTTTCATTATTTTAGTGTTCTGATTCATGGCTGCTTAGTACATCAGCATGGTATAACTAAAAAAATGATATGGATAGCATTAGTTCTGGTATATATATCTCTGATGCAAAATTCACATTATCCAAATTTCAATTGTAATTTGTTGCTTTCTCTTTCATCCTTCACAAAAAATGAACTAATCAATGGTTTATATCATATAGAAGAAATAAATTGCTGCAATTCATCTACACATGAGATGTTTTTCAACTTTACCACCTATCTTGGAAAGTGTAAATGTATTTTCTATATCTCTTATTTGCCAAATACTACAAGTGTAGCCATGAGTAGTATACTAATACTGTATCATTGTCACTATAAATAAGGTGCAATCAAATTTTTGCAAATCTTAATAATTCACTTCCTCTCAAAGCAATCAAGAAAATGTGCAAAATTTCACTATAGTATCTAAAATTGAGTATTAAATTGTTTCATTTCCTTTCTTGGGGTCAAATTTATTTTCCCTCAACTCCATTATCCTCTTAGCAGGGGATACATTTAAAAAATTGATTTCCATATTACTTGTTTATTAATGGAAAATAAATTTCTTTAATTTTTAATTAAATTTTTATTTAACACTTCTTTTCAATTTTATTGTAATTCATTATTCCAATTACCAATTGTAGATAGAAATTTTTGGCATTAGGTGATTGACAACTAATATAACATAGCCTTTTTGTTCTATTTTAATTCAGAATGGCTGATTTATTCTCCATTAGAATGAACTGTTTATTCAAAATAAGCTGCTCGTATGTTTTTTAAATCGGTAAATTCTTACATTAATAATTATTTCATACGCATTAAACATTAAAACCTTTTATATTACATTAGTAATTATTTCTTTATGCATTAAACATTAAAATCTTTATAAAAGATTTATAATAGACAATAGAATGGGTCTGAGCCTATAAAGACGAATAGATAGAGGGCTCGCCTGGCAGGTGAATGCATTCACTTTCTTCAAGTCAGCCGCTCGGCACCATTCCAAATGCAAAGTGTCACTTTGCGTAAGACTAAACAATTCAACAAGAAACGAAAAGTGGCTGGTGGCGGCTAGCAGCCAAAATTATTTTGGTTGCTCACGATTAAATTACCTACTTGAAAAGGTGCATAAAAAGTTAATAATTAATAAAACAAGATGAATGAATTAAAAGTTTTTATTGTAAATAAATGATCAAAATATTTTAATTCTTAAAGATCTTTTTTTATCATCTACTTGAAAAGGTGCATAAAAAGTTAATAATTAATAAAACAAGATGAATGAATTAAAAATTTTTATTGTAAATTAAATAAATGATCAAAATATTTTAACTCTTAAAGATCTTTTTTATCAAAAAAATGCAAAATTGATGTCTGCACAGATTTCTTTTGTTTCCATTCTTCATATATCTCTCTATAGCATCGAATTGCCTTGTTTAAAGCTTGGCTAACTTTGATACGGCGATTTGAGATTAGGATCAACTTCAAAAATGAATTGAGAAAGATCGTCAACCTTTTCAATAACTTTCAAAAGATTTTTGGTTTCAAATTCTTTAAATCTTCATATAAATCTGCGTTGTCTAAGTTGGCCTCTTTTTCTTTGTTGGTTTGTTGTTGTTCAATATTAATCAAAGTTTCATTATCAAGTTTATCAGTTTTGGAGTTAATGCAGCCAATTCTTTAAATCTTCATATAAATCTGCGTTGTCTAAGTTGGCCTCTTTTTCTTTGTTGGCTTGTTGTTGTTCAATATTAAAGTTTCATTATCAAGTTTATCAGTTTTGGAGTTAATGCAGTCAATCACATTGGCTAAATCTAATTCTTCAAATCCAAGTTTTTTCCAGTTTCAGTGATCTTATTCATGAGTTCAATAAAATGTTTTTCAAAGCCAACAAAATCATTTGTACATTGAGATATGATATGTTTCCATACTGCCCTCAAAATTTGCTTTCTGTAATTTCCATCCATGCTTTATTAATATTTTTAATGCATTGCTTGATATATTTTTCCAAAATTCAATCAAACTTGGTAAGTTTTCACCTTTTGTAGTTTTTATTACTTGCCTAAACGTCTCATGCAAATAGTAAGCCTTAAATGTGGCAATGACCCCTTGATCCATAGGTTGAATCAAAGAAGTGGTATTCGGTGGAAGAAAAATTACTTTGACATATTTATTTTTCTCACTAAGTTCAATTTGGATGGCCTGGTGCATTATCCAAAAACTAACAAAATGTTAAAATCCAGGCCATTCTCCTTGCAATAGCACTCTGTTGCAGGGCAAAAATAATTGGTAAACTAATCTTCAAATAAGTTTCTTGTAACCCACATCTTGTTAGTGCCAAAAGACTGGAAGGGAATTTTTTGACACACCTTTAAGAGCTCTAGGATTTTCAGAATGCTAAATCATCATAGGCTTTAATTTGAAATCACCTGCTGTGTTTCCTCCCAAAAAAAAGGGTCAATGCTAAATCATCATAGGCTTTAATTTGAAATCACCTGCTGTGTTTCCTCCCAAAAAAAGGGTCACACAATCTTTGGAAACTTTATATCCAAGGCAAAATTTTTCCTTTTTTGCTATAAAAGAATGTGTTGGTAATTTCTTCCAGTCAAGACCCGTCTCATCAACATTGAATATTTGTTCTTCTTTATATCCACTTTCTTCCATAATTTCTTTCTATTCCTCATGAAAGCTGAAGCAGCGTCTTTATCTGCACTTGCTTTCTCCCCAACAATATGGTCATTATGAATCCTGGTCTGTTTCTTAAAAGAGAAAAACTAACCTTTGCTTGCTGAAAAAGCTTCATCATTATTAGTTTCCCCTTTAGTTGCTCCGTTTTTTTCTTTTTCATTTTCTTTCAATTCATTGAAAAGGGTAACTGCTTTATTTCAAATTGCCATTTGACTGAGAGGAATTCCTTTTTGATTTAAATCTTCTATCCATATGGATAACAAACGTTCCATATTTGCCATATGAGAGCTTCTTATTCTTGTAGACTGTTTTGCTAAGTATGATGCTGTAGCCATTCCTTGTAATTTATATTCATTTTTTCTTTTAACTATTTTTGAACAGATTTGTCCACTGCTTTCTCCCACCAAATTTTGGCAAAACTAACATCCTCATCACAAAGATTAATTATCTGAAGCTTTTTGTTCTAATGAAAGCCACTTATGTTTATAATTTGGCATTGAACCAATCTCACATTTTCTTTTAGCACTCATGATTGTTAATAAAATATTTAAGCCACAACAATCAAATGGGGAATTATAATTTAAAAATTATACAAATGATTGAGTAATTCACATATGCACTTGAGAGCAAGGCTGGCAGAAGTGGGTGTGCAGGTTGTGCACCACACAAAAGTGCTAAAATATAGGGGATGCCAAAAATGATTAAAAAAATTTTTCCGCAGTGGATTTTTTTCAAAGTAATTAATATTTTACATTATGTTATAGAAACAAATTTTTAATTTCCAAAGTTAAAAAAGTGACACTATGCATATAAATATTTAATACAAAAATAGTATTGTAAAATAATAATAATAGTTTGAAAACTAAATCATTTATTACAGGGGTGCGAAACCAGTTTCTGCCAACATTAGTTTCTGCACAAAGGTGCCTCATAATAATATAGTTTGAAAACTAAATCATTTATTACAGGGGTGCGAAACCAGTTTCTGCCCACATTAGTTTCTGCACAAAGGTGCCTAATATATCAGTGCTGCACTACTTGAAAGGCAGACACTGTAACAAATGTTGTCAAGATAAATTTGGCAACACTAGAGCAGCCGCCTGCTTGTCTCAGCTCGTCAAATACTGGCTATTTGAGTCATATATAGGTAATAAAAACAAGCACACTTACATTTTGTATTTATTCTAAAAAAATAAACTAAATTAAAAATTTTTTATTAACAATTACAATCCGGACTATGGTGAAGCCTGGAAAATATTTGAAACCGGTCTATGCGAGGTATTGCTGTATATATAGGAATGTTATAATTTATTGCTTTTTCTCATTTAAATCAAATTTATTTTTGACAGTTGATATTTCTGACACAATAATGATCTCCTGATCAATAATACTTCATATTCCTAATCTCTGAAATTTTGAAGTTGTTGCCATTTAGTTGATCTTTTATTATAAAATTTATCTTATCAAAATTAAGAATTTAAAAATTATCTGAATTTTTAAATTTTTGTAAGAATTTAAAAATTCAGACAATATATTATGGGAATTTATTTTTTAAATTTGAAATCATCAAAGATTGTTATGATTAATTAGTAAAAGATATTAAATCTGAAAAAGTTATTCATTTTTACAGTTAAAGAAAATGATGATAATTCCACGACTGTCTACTGAAGTTTTCTGTAGATATTTATTAGTATTATCTGAACAATTTATTAAAATTTTTTAATTATGTAATTCTTGTAATCAGATCTAAATTTTTATTGTTTTTTTTTCCAGGCTCTTGAAGGCACATATATTGATAAGAAATGTCCCTTTACAGGAAATGTCAGTATTCGAGGGCGTATTCTGAGAGGGGTGATTGTAAAAATGAAAATGCAACGTACTATAGTTATTCGAAGGGATTATTTGCATTATGTAAAGAAATATAATAGATTTGAAAAAAGACATAAAAATATGTCTGTTCACTTGTCACCATGTTTCCGGTAAGTGTAATTTTTTTTATATGTTCATTTTTAATTAAGTTGTAGTAGAAATTAATTCAATTTTCTTATTGATAAAATTGGAGAGATTCAAGTTTATATAGTCGATTCCACTTATTTGGGCCACTGGTTAATTGGGACAGCTGCTTTTTTGGGCCAAATCTCAAAGAATGGAAACCAAACTAATACATAATTTAAACACGTAATTGGAACAGTAGTAGAAAAGGAATTTAGCAATTTTTGACATAGTTTAGGGATTTTTCTAAAGTACAATATGACAATATTATATATACAGTAGAAGCCGCTTATTGTAATCATGAATTTAAACACGTAATTGGAACAGTAGTAGAAAAGGAATTTAGCAATTTTTGACATAGTTAGGGATTTTTCTAAAGTACAATATGACAATATTACATATACAGTAGAAGCCGCTTATTGTAATCACGAATATTGTCATCAAAATTTATGATCCCGAATTATCCATATTAAAATGCATTATGAAAACTCCGTTTATAGTTGCAGAATTTTGGTTATTGTCATCAAAATCAATAAGTCGCTATAAAATATCATATTCAAAATTCAAAACTAAAAAAATATTGCAGATAATACTAAAATATTAATTAAATCTATTAAAATAAACAATATTATTTGTTAATCATTCATTTATTGTTTTGTTTTCACTGAAATTTAGGCAAAAAACAAGAAAATACAAACATAAAACACTTGTTCTCCATTTAAAATAATGTAGATTCAACTTAAGTGGAAAAATCTGATTTGTGTACGGTTTTTAATTAATAAATATTAGATTGATGTAAGTTTTTGATTTAATAAGTTCATATAGACAAATATGACTGCTTTTCAAAATGCAGTACCTTTAGGTGGTTTCACCGTACGTCTCACCTTTATAAATTCATATAGACAAATATGACTGCTTTTCAAAATGCAGCACCTTTAGGTGGTTTCACCGTACGTCTCACCTTTACGAATGGCACAGCATTACTGTTGCCAGATTGGGTGATTTTTAATGTTTTTTTTATGATGAAATATATAATTTAAAATGCTGATATAGTGATTTAGCGACTTTATAATTGCCTTTATTGAAAATTAAAAATTATTTTTGATATAATAATTTTCTTATTATTGCTCCAGTACTTCGTAATTTTCCGTAAACATATAATAATTTTCTTACTATTGCTCCAGTACTTCGTGATTTTCTGTAAACTGGAATTGGCAACATTGACAATAAGTGTAAATCATTTCATTTCACTTTTTGGCTTAATTGATTACATAGAATAAAGTTCAGCAAATGTTCTTTGGTCTATTATAGAGCTATTATTATTATTATTAGCATTATCTTTTAATATAATTTTCATTTTATATATCCCCTCATCTATCATTTTCCTGTATCCATAGTTTTTTCAAAAGTTCCAACAAAAATATTGAATCGAGGTTACACTATATATAACAGTATAAGTACAGAATATACCGTATAATAATAAAAAAAAAAATCGAAAACTGTACTTTTTTGACATGCTCTGTTTAATGTTATCAGTCGGTTATTGTTATCAAAATAGATCGGTCCCAAAGTGATTCTAATAAGCAGCTTCTACTATACTAATATTTGGCAATACTAGTGTGATGTGAATCAGTTATCTAGCGTCATGCGTCTGGCAAGTATTCATCTACTTAAGAGTTTATCGTTACTTTATACTGTACTAGCAATATTCACTTACAGTGTCAATTTTATTTAAAATTTTTAAATGTTTGCCAAGTTGCCAAGAAATGATTTTACACTTTCAAGTAAAATTGCTTTGCTGTATAAAATTAAAAGCCAACTCTTTAATACAAACCAAGAAATGATTTTACACTTTCAAGTAAAATTGCTTTGCTGTATAAAATTAAAAGCCAACCATTTAATACAAACTATCGTAGACTTGCTGATATAACTGGTGTACCAAAATCTACCATAGCGCGTCTCCTATAACAAGAAAATCAACTGCGTGAGGAATGGGCAATGCAGAAAGAAATTCTAAGAACATCAAAAAGAAAGCATAAGGAGTGGGCATTAGAGAAAGAAATTCCAGGAACATCGAAAAGAAAGCGTGATGCAGGATCCAGAAGTCAAAGAAGCATTAGATCAATGGTTTTCTATAGTTAACAGGAGAGCCATGAATATCAGTGGCCCATTTTCTGTATTTTTGTTTAATAAAGCATTAAAATAAGTACCTAATTATTATTTTTTTACCTATTTATTTATTTACCTATGTATTGTATACAGGTAGGCCTCGATTAGTGTGAATAATGGGTTCCACGAATTTCTTGCACTGTTCGAATTCGCACTATTTGAAGTATTAACTATATGTAAAATATGGTAATTGGTTCTTGCTTTGTGAGATTCCGGCCATTAGCCAACCTTGCAATGAATAACCACAATACTAACTGATGTAAAATATGAAAGTAAATATTTCTTAAAAACCATAATACTAACTGTTTAAGAAATATTTATTTTCATATTTTACGTTATAACCACAATACTAACTGTTTAAAATATATTTATTTTCACATTTTACATCGTTTTCATCCATCTAAATTAATAACTTATCAGGAATTGCATCTCATACCATCATCAAAAATCTAACAACCAGGAATTGTGTCTCATACCATCATCAAACCAACTGCCAAATCTAATAACTTACCAGGAATTGCGTCTCATACCATCATCAAACCAACCGCTTAAAAAATATTTATTTTCATATTTTACATCATTGTTCATCATCTAAATTAAATATTTATTTTCACATTTTACATCATTGTTCATCATCTAAATTAAAACTTACCAGGAATTGCGTCTCATACCATCATCAAACCAACCACCAAATTCTGTACTATACTGTTTTATCCATTGATACTTTTTAAAAGAGAAAATTCTGTACTATACTGTATGTATATGATGATTATAGTATGATAACAAAGCTGAATAATAGTAATGTTAAATAGCTAACAGCAAAAAAACCTATCTTTCTGATGTTTCACCCATTCAAAGCCAAATGACTGTTCTTGGATTGCTTCTCGTCCAGTTTTACTAACTGAAAATTAACATTAATTTGTTAATTGACATCATAAAATGGTACTAACCGAAAATTAACATTAATTTGTTAATTGACATCATAAAAGATTGAAAGCCAAGTGACTGTTCTTGGACTGCTCCTCGTCCAGTTTTACTGCCCTTCAAAGCCAAGTGACTGTTCTTTGACTGCTCCTCGTCTGGTTTTACTAAACAAAAATTAACGGTAATTTGTTAATTGACATCATAAAAGGAGACGGAGCAAGTGACTGTTCTTGGACTGCTCCTCGTCTGGTTTTATTAACTGAAAATTATGTGACTGTTCATGGACTGCTCCTCGTCCGGTTTTACTAACCGAAAATTAACTATTGTTCTTGGACTGCTCCTTGTCCAGTTTTACTAACCAAAAATTAACGAAATTTGTTAATTGACATCATAAAAGGAGGCAGAGCTTTGTTAGTAAGAATGCTTGTCCAGTTTTACTAACTGAAAATTAACATTAATTTGTTAATTGACATCATAAAATGGTTACTAACCGAAAATTAACATTAATTTGTTAATTGACATCATAAAAAAGGGACGGACCTCTGCTAGTAAGACTGGTCTGTGCTTCCAACTCGTATTAATCAAATATTTGCTCACACTAAGTGAAAAACGGTATCATTTTTATAAGTCACACTAATTGAGGCATACCTGTATTTTGAAAATTACTATTTCCACGATATTTGTTTTAATACAGAATACATTGAATGTGATGAAATTTATCACGACGGTCTCCTGAAATGTTTGATGACTATAGTGATAACTGATTGTTAACAATAATTTGAAAACTTGGAAGTTTTAAATGTATATAATTTCTAATATAATATTTAATTTTTTTTTAGAGATGTGGCCATTGGTGACGTAGTGACTGTTGGTGAGTGTCGACCATTAAGCAAGACTGTTCGCTTCAATGTTTTGAAAGTTACCAAAGCAGCAGGGGCCAAGAAACAATTCCAGAAATTTTAATTTTTACAATGTATGCTTACATCAAAAATAAATACATTGATATCTGATGTTTTGTTATTTAATCTCATAATTAAAGATTATTGCTTATAGTCAAATCCAAACTTTAATTTTAAATATAAATGGTAATAATTCTTGAATAATTTGGAATAAGGGTAGCATTAAATGCAAATAATATAAATCCAAATAATTCTTACTTTCACTTTTTTTCTTAAAGGATATTAATTTGGACTCAGCTAAAATTATAGTTTAGTCAAAATAATTCCTGAATTGGGACCTTTTAACCTGTTGCATATTGTTTTGTGATAGGATGTTCATTTACTTCCAGAGGTATTGAAAGTAAATGGGCTTGAATGTAATTTACCTATAAATACCTTTATAGGAAAATGCTTCATATGTAATAAAAAACAATTTTAAAAAAATTAATGTTTAAATTGCAGTGAATGTTTTTTAACATAGCAAAAAATAAGTTTAAAGTTATTATGTAAAATTTGCAAATGAATTACAACTAAATTCAAAAGCTCATATCTAAAAAATTATGGTATGAATGTACCATAATATTTTAGATATGAGCTTTTGAATTATGTAGAATACAAAATTTGTGCATTTCCATTTATCTATTGTTTTAGGAAACAATAAACGATGTATTTTCACCATACTTAAGCAGATCAAAATCGGTGGGGGGTCAGCTGTGTCCTCCCCGTGTAAGTGAAAAACGGTATCATTTTTATAAGTCACACTAATCGAGGCATACCTGTATTTTGAAAATTACTATTTCCACGATATTTGTTTTAATACAGAATACATTGAATGTGATGAAATTTATCACGACGGTCTCCTGAAATGTTTGATGACTATAGTGATAACTGATTGTTAACAATAATTTGAAAACTTGGAAGTTTTAAATGTATATAATTTCTAATATAATATTTAATTTTTTTTTAGAGATGTGGCCATTGGTGACGTAGTGACTGTTGGTGAGTGTCGACCATTAAGCAAGACTGTTCGCTTCAATGTTTTGAAAGTTACCAAAGCAGCAGGGGCCAAGAAACAATTCCAGAAATTTTAATTTTTACAATGTATGCTTACATCAAAAATAAATACATTGATATCTGATGTTTTGTTATTTAATCTCATAATTAAAAATTATTGCTTATAGTCAAATCCAAGCTTTAATTTTAAATATAAATAGTAATAATTCTTGAATAATTTGGAATAAGGGTAGCATTAAATGCAAATAATATAAATCCAAATAATTCTTACTTTCACTTTTTTTCTTAAAGGATATTAATTTGGACTCAGTTAAAATTATAGTTTAGTCAAAATAATTCCTGAATTGGGACCTTTTAACCTGTTGCATATTGTTTTGTGATAGGATGTTCATTTACTTCCAGAGGTATTGAAAGTAAATGGCCTTGAATGTAATTTACCTATAAATACCTTTATAGGAAAATGCTTCATATGTAATAAAAAACAATTTAATTTTTTTTGTAATTTACCTATAAATACCTTTATAGGAAAATGCTTCATATGTAATAAAAAACAATTTTAAAAAAATTAATGTTTAAATTGCAGTGAATGTTTTTTAACATAGCAAAAAATAAGTTTAAAGTTATTATGTAAAATTTGCAAATGAATTACAACTAAATTCAAAAGCTCATATCTAAAAAATTATGGTATGAATGTACCATAATATTTTAGATATGAGCTTTTGAATTATGTAGAATACAAAATTTGTGCATTTCCATTGTTTATTGTTTCCTAAAACAATAGATAAATGACCACTAATAGGAAAAATTAATATATCTGGCTTCTTCAGGTTTATATTCAAATGATCTTGGGAGAATTTTGCTGATTGATCATCAGTGTGTTAAGATAACATTCAACTCAACCATTGGGACATTAATTTAGACTCTGAGTGGCTCTTAATCAAATTAACTTAGCCGAAAAAACTGTTAGTAGTAGTAATTTTTGAATAACATTTAATTTGAATTTTAGATGATAGAAATAGCCATCCAGTAATAAGATTCTAATCTTTTTAATCTAGCAATGTTTCTTCTAAAATGTGTGTGTGAAAATTTATAGTCTATACCAGTGGTGTTCAAGCAGTCGATCGCGGAGCAATTTTTGGTTGATGTCTTGTTTATTCCTCCTCACAAATTTAATTAAAACTGAAAACATAATATTTTATTATTTTGTATGATTTTTTTTTATTCTCTAAGTGCATTGCTATTGTTTATTTTTTGTTAAGAAAATTACCGATTTGACAATTTTATCATTTGAAAGTATACACATGAAAAATTTTCAATAATAATAGATATTGTACAAAAAACTCTGTTGTGTTTTGGATCAACATATTTGTCAGAATCTGTTTTTTCAAATATGAATGTCAAAAAAAAAATGAATCAAGAAACCAAATTACAACTGATTATTTGGATGATTGTCTGCGATTGGCCATTTCTTCATATCAACCTGATTGAAAATATTGCAAACTCCAAACAATGCCAAATTTCACATTAACTTTTTTGTTTACAAACTCAAGTTACAAGAAATGCTAGTTGTTTAATCAATTTGTTTTTTCTAACTGGTTTTATGAAATAAAGAAATGAATATTTTATTCCAATATATTTGTTGTATTAAAATAATTAAAATTGATAAATAAATTTTTAAATACACAGTTTTAGGTGTGGAGTTGGCCGGAGCTGTACATAATCAGATTTCAGGTTGGGGAACATGATCTATATAAGAGAGCAGATCGCCGAATAACTTAGTATAGAAAAATAGCTTGCATAGTAAAAAAGGTATAGTATCTATAGCAGGGGTGGGCAAACTTTTGAGAGAAAGGGCCATATTGAATCAGTGGGTATAGTATCTATAGCAGGGGTGGGCAAACTTTTGAGAGAAAGGGCCATATTGCATCAGTGAAATATAGCCTAGGGCCGCACTTTCCCAGTGATCCTATCCTTCACGATATGAACGTCCTTGACAATCGACGAGATTGACTGCGTGGAAATGCTTGTTTTCCACCCTGGAGGACCCGGGTTCGAGTCTCGGGTTCCACCCCTTGAAAATATTCATGGAGTCCGGGCCTGGCCTGTCGATCCCATCTTCCACCATCCGGCTGTCGGCTTTCCACCCTGGAGGACCCAGGTTCGAGTCTCGGGTCCCACCCCTTGAAAATATTCATGGAGTCCGGGCCTGGCCTGTCGATCCCGTCTTCCACCATCTGGCTGTCCTCCGTAGGGGTGGGCAGCCTGTGGAAGAGCTTGTTTCGTCCCGCCTTATAGTATTCTTCCAGAATAGAATATGGCGTCATCTGTTGACAAAAAAAAGACTCCCTTTCCTGGGTGTGGGTGTAGCCCGTGGTTGGAAGTGATCTTGTCCTTTAGTAATTTATCTGATTGGAAAGGGACGAAGAACAAAATACCAAAAAAAATTATCAAAATCCCACTTTCATCTAATAACTGTCTGAGGTGTAAAAATTCTCTTAGAAAATTATGTAGCTAAAATAGAACGATCCTAAGGGGTGCATTTGCTGACTAAGATTTTATAAAGGGGTGACATATTAAAATTAAGCTAATTTTCTTAGTATATCAGCTTTTATTGGCCGTTATATGAATCATGGTTTTTTTTTGCATATTTTACGCCCCTTTCCAATCGGAGATTATTAAGGGGCGGGACCAGTTCCAACCACGGGCTGCACCCACACCTGTAGAGGGAAGGACGGGGATCGTCGGGCCGAGCCCAGTACCCCGAAAAAACTTTTCAGGAGATACCTGACCCGGGACGCAAACCCCGGTCCTCCTGCATGGCACGCCGACAGC
>AYEL01075188.1:0-135411 GCA_000484575.1 Olivierus martensii | reverse complement strand
ACAGTAGGCAGACGCTCTACCGATGCTGCTATCAGTCTCTATCGCTTATTCTTGTCAGTTTAGAGCACGTGACGAGCACATCCCGCACGTATACTTCCCTCCCTATTCTCAGTCACAACAGACAAGTCCATTTGAAACTGCCTTGAATCTCGGTACAAGTACCTGACTTTACAATTGATCAACTTCCGGTGAGCTTAGCCCCTACGAGGTAGGTACAAAACTTTATGGAACCAACTGTACAAGAAAAGGCTGTATTTCAAGAAAGCCTATAAAATGTATTTAATCTTACAATATACATCTCCTTAATTTTATGTTTATTACTGGCTTGATGTGTTTTATATTGAAATTTAAAAAGCTGATAAATTGAATTTTGATACAAATTATATTTGTTTGTAAAATCAGGTTTCCTAAACTGAGGATGATTTATATTGATGGTCATAAAGATCGAAGACAAAGTAATTAGAGAGAATATGATAAACATAATTAATTACCCTTTTTTGTAGTAGTTTTTTTGGTATTAATATATTCAAATGTCAATTGCTGTTTCCTTTCTGTTCTTGTCATTTTAAGAGCATCTTCGGCTTCTTCTATGGCTAATAACCATGCATCCTTTCTATTTGACTAAAAATAAATAAATGAAATATAAACATACAGATAAATTTAAGTACAAATAAAGTATTGCAATGAAATATATATTAATTTATAATAATAAATGATTATATTAATTTACTATATAAAATTCATAATTCGATAAAAAGAATAAAATTTAAAAAATAAAATGAGAGATCATCATTAAACATTTTATTTGAAATCCTTATTTTTACTGGAGTATGCATAGCGTATTATTACTTCTGGAATGAAAATGAGGAATATTTTTATTAAATAAGTTTGAAACCAAACATGAGACAGATGACAGTGTTTGAAAACTAGTTTTCATTAATTTTATTTGTTTTATGATTATTCTGTTATTAGTTATAAGTAAACTAACTTAATTTTGTCAAATAGTTTGAATACTTTAATTATTTCACTAACAACTATGACATTCTAACTATGTTGTTTTTGATTTCATATCAAAAAGATCAAATCAAACATTCATATCAAAAAGATTAAGAAAAGTTAAAAAATGATATTTTTAAATTAATTTTTTGAAAAACTTGCCGTGGGTTCATAACAGACCAGCTGTGGACACGGGGTTGGCCACTACTGATGAGATATAGGATGATTTTTTAAAAGTATTTATATGGAAAAAAGTGCATTTTATAAGCTGAAAAATATGGTATCTAGACAAATAACATTGCAATTGTGACTACTTTAATATTTGTTTACTAATCAAAAATTAGCTATTATTTGTTAGATATTAAAATAACTTTTACACATCATCTAAGTAAAGTGTATAGTTCTTGAGAATATTTATATTTTATTTCTGAATGAAATTATGTAGTAATATTCATTAAATGAAATATTCCTGTATTATCCCCAAGAGATCACGCCTAAGCCACAAAAGAGCCACACATTCACACAAAATGTGAAGAAGAGTCTCCTCCTCATACTGACATTTTCTACACATAGGGCTATCAATAATTCCAATCAAGTGAAGATGTCTTCTGAGATGACAATCCCCTGTAAGAAGCCCTGTAACAATCCTAACTTCATGTTTATTCAGAGAAAGCAACTCTTTAGTTCGCAGAACAGAGCAACCCAAAATGAGAGCCTTTGCCTGCCTAAGACCAGAGATAGACCTCCAAACATTTAGACTACATTTTTTAGTTATTACTTTTTTATAATTTTGTAAATTACAATTCTTGTTCAGTAGATAGAAACACTATTTTAGTAGATTTCCAGTAAACTCAAACTAATAAAACAGATGGAAATAAAATTATTACTTATTTTAAAATTATTTTCATATTGATTAAGAAAAGTTAAAAAATGATATTTTTAAATTAATTTTTTGAAAAACTTGCCGTGGGTGCATAACAGACCAGCTGTGGATACGGGGTTGGCCACTACTGATGAGATATGGGATGATTTTTTAAAGGTATTTATAAGGAAAAAAGTGCATTTTATAAGCTGAAAAAAAAAATATCTAGACAAATAACATTGCAATTGTGACTACTTTAATATTTGTTTACTAATCAAAAATTAGCTATTATTTGTTAGATATTAAAATAACTTTTACACATCATCTAAGTAAAGTGTATAGTTCTTGAGAATATTTATATTTTATTTTTGAATGAAATTATGTAGTAATATTCATTAAATGAAATATTCCTGTATATGATTTTTCTAAAATATTATATCTTCATATATTGATAAAATTTCAAAATTTGTACCTTCATACGTGGAATGATTCAGTGCAATTTTGTATAACAACAGGAGATTGTATTAGTACAATCTGTTATTATACAAAAAATTTTGTAATAATAACAAGATATCTTTATTTTACACACTTTCATGCTAAAATAGTTATAATCACGTTCAAAGTACTGTTCTTGGACCATGTGCGTGCACACGCATACACAAACACATAGAGGCAAACACAAACCAAGATATCTTTATTTTACACACTTTCATGCTAAAATAGTTATAATCACGTTCAAAGTACTATTCTTGGACCATGTGCGTGCACACGCATACACAAACACATAGATGCAAACACAAAAACACACACTGCAAAGTCACTAATCCTAATGAATAACAATAATTATAACTAAATAATTAATTGCACTCTGAATTTGCACTGTCAGTGCAAATCCAGACAACAAGTCAATTCAACAGGGCAAATCCAGAGTTCAATTCAACAATGCAAATCCAGAGTGCATTAACTGCACTCTGGATTTGCACTGTTTGAATTGAACTCTGGATTTGCAGAGTTGTTAGAACAGTTCTAATGACTCTGCAAATCCAGAGTTTGGCCTGAGCTCAGGTCTTTAACTACTTTCTAAACTAAATACGATTAAATTCAAGACAAGCGATCAAAACTTAACGTCTAATATACAAAAACAAAACAACTGGAACTTACAATTAGAAGTACCGATTAAGTGTTAGAACTAGAACAAACAACGATGTTAGAAACTTATGCTAATAAATTGAAGAAATTCTCAAAATAAGTTAAATAATAAAAAAATATAAAATTTATTAAACTCAAAAACACTTACTCAAAGTGTTAATTAAAGTTTTATTTAAACTACTAATAGCCACAATTGAAATAAAAAACAAAACTTATTTAATCCAATTCAAATATCCAAAATTCAAGTTATTCACAAGAAACATACTTTAGTTAAAAACTTAAATACTACATAATTCCACTACCTCCACCACCAATACAAACTTCAAGCATTCGTCGATCTTTACAAGAAACTCAAATGTCACTTAGCCAACCTTACGTCAATACAACATCTCATTGTGTCGTTGGCTACGTAAGCTTTTATACGGAGTGACTTACAGACCAGTGTTGCTTTATTTACATAAATTCGTGCAACAAGTTTATTCTGTAAACTAATAACTTTAATCAATTCATGTCATCCTCTTTACAATTCAATTATATACTGAACACAGCATCGATATGGGACAAGATCATTCTTATATTCTCATATCGGATCAGTGGTAAAACTTATTCAGATTAGATGATGTCACTAGCCAGGACAGCTCTTCCGGAGGACAGATTCTGTTTCCATAACATGATTGCTAACTACTATGACAGAGAATGTGGAAGTAAGTCAATTCTTAAACTAAAGTATAATAGAGTAAATATAGATAGATTAGATTATATTGAAAATAACGATAAATAATAACACAACATAATAAAATAAAACAGGAAAGGTTAGAGTTGACCTCTTCGCAACACATACACACACACTCCAGCAAATCTGCTATTGTTCAAAACATTGAAAGAATTAAGTTTTCAGTATATCCTGTAATCAGGCTATCATGTTGGCTTTGATGTCATCCAATCTATTGAATCTTTTCCCCCTTCTTAGCTGTTTTTGTTTTGGGAAGAGCCAAAAGTTGACCAGGGCCAAATCAGGGGAATGTGGGGGTTGCAGTACTGTAATCAGGCTATCATGTTGGCTTTGATGTCATCCAATCTATTGAATCTTTTCCCCCTTAGCTATTTTTGTTTTGGGAAGAGCCAAAAGTTGACCAGGGCCAAATCAAAGGAATGTTGTCATTTGCCAAAAATTCTCTGATTTATAGAGCAGTGTGGCATGGTTTGTTACTGCAACAGAGCAGCTATGTCTTCCCACATATTTGGTCTTTTGCAGTGCATTTGTGGTGTACTGCAAAACACCAAACCTGTTTGTAATAAAAAGGTATTTGTTGTGTATACAGGAACAAATTCATGGTGTACTATGCTTTCATTCTCAAAAAAAAAAACAAACAATCAACATGACCTTGACATGTGATGTGGACATTCAGGCCTTCTTTGATCTTGGAGTCCCTTCCATGTGCCATGAAGATGATTGCACTTTGGTTTCAGAATCATATATATATGAGTTTCAGTTGCACTTTTCCTAAGTTTAAACAAAATTTCATATTTACTTTTTGCTTGAAAACAGATATTTTTACAAAAAAATATTAATGACCAATCTTCATTAATAATAATATGAATGAAGATTGGTTGGTTGGGATCTAGAGCTGTCCCATTGATCTGATAAATCTTACCTATATCATTTTTACACTAATAGAGGATATGACAGGGTCAGAGCCAGAGTGATTCTTCAAGAATCTCTCTGGCTCTGATGTTGGATCTTTAGAAAGTGAGCTTTTGATGTCTAAAAGGCAATTAGATTTCTTTGAGTGAGTAACAGTGGAAAATATCTCAAGCCTTCTTCTGTTTCTTGTGGACCACCTCATATTCATGGTTCCACCAAGATTTATGATGTTTACAGTCTTGCTGATACTTGGCAAATAGACATTTCAGCTGATTCGATGCATGCTATCACAGTTTCAACCACGTCATTGATATCTGGAATCTCAGCCACAGCCGAAAAAACAGAAGCTATTCTGTTATCTTCTTAAACAGTGGCATAGCGTAGGGGGGCAAAGGGGGTGCCTGCTCCAGGCAGCACTCTGCTAGGGGCAGCAAAATCCCTATCGTTGAATTAATATTAAGAAGACTAGAGGAGATCCAACTCTGCAAAAAAAGTGAAGCTGAATGTCTGCAACAATATTTTGCACAGTAGCTACCTATTACGACTATGCAAAGTAAATGCCCCACTACTCTCCATAAACTGTTGTCTTTTAACAATATGTGCACAACTACTTGTGTATCTAAAAATGGTTTGGATTCTCAAATTTTGTTCTTTGTCGATGTATATTGCCTTAGATGTGAGATCAGCAAGTGTCAACTTTTCAAACAGAATAAAGTGGTGCCTCACAATTCGAAGTCCCGCAATTCGACATTTCAGTTTCGCGGATTGGTGCATGCGCATGCATGGAATTGTGTGATGTCATTTGCTATTTGCCGGTTCTTGGGCTACTTTGGTGTTTGCCTGTGTTGTTTGTGTTAATTTTCAATTGTACATTTTTCAGGAAGTAAAAAATTTGTAATTATTATTATTATTTTTTTGAGTGAAATGTAAGTATAGGTTCTAAGAGAACTGAACAGAGGAATAATTCCGAAAAGAACAACACTCGATTGAGCAGAGACAAAGAAAAAAATTGTAAATAAAGTGTAGAAAGGTAGAACAATTAAAATGTAACTTAAGTATGGTGTTCATAGAACAACTGTGGCAATGTTTTGCAACAGAGAGAGAAGATTATGGGTGCTAGGGTGTCTGCTGGAAGACTTCATTCCAACATCTAAGGGCTAATAAATTGTGTGTTGTATATAAAATAGTGTATTTTATAATTTAGTGTGTTATACAATAGTAAAACACATATAATAAAGTAAATAATATACTGTAATTCTTTCACCTCAGCCATTAAGAGGAGTGGGATGAGGACCGATAACGAATTAATCTATTTTACATAGTCTTCTTATATGGGAAATGCCTGCAATTCGACAGTTAAATAATATATTGTATCTCTCTCACTCACTAGTTAGGGGAGTGAGATGGGGGTCCAACAACGAATTAATCTATTTTACATAATCTTATATGGGAAATATTGTCCCGCAAGTCGACAATATAGGAAATATTGTCCCGCAATTCGACAGTTTCTCAATTCGACATTAGTTCGGCGACGGATTAGTCTTATATGGGAAATATTGTCCTGCAATTCGACAGTTTCTCAATTCAACATTGGGGGAAATATTGTCCCGCAATTTGACAGTTTCTCAATTCGACATTCTTTGGTGACAGATTAGTGTCGAATTACGAGGCACCACTGTATAGACAAATATAAGCACCTTACTTACCTAAAGTAAGGAGACACAAGCAGTGGCACGTTATTTTATGGGCAAAAAGGGCAATTGCTAGGACCTCCATCAACATGGGGCCCCAAAATTCCCAAATCAATAATCTATAAACTTATTTTTGTAGTAAAAAAATTGGAAATTAAATTTATGATCCATACTGAGGACTCTAGATTGCAGGTGTGATGCAATACAGTCTGTTTCAAAAAACCTAACCCATGTAATGTTACATTAAGTTATACAAACTGAATAACACTTTAAAAGTTTGATTATATATTCAAAATCTTTATTGCTTTCTTACTAATTATTAAAATCATAGTTTAAAATAAAAAAATTAACCGAAGAACAGACAGAAAGTGAGATTGCATATGAAATTTTTGCTTCAAAAAACAACACCCAGTTGTAAATTGATATTAAATAAAAATATAGGTATAATTAAATTATGAACTAAAATAGCATTGTTAGTAGTTAATTTTAGTTAGTAATTTTAGTTAGTAGCACCTCCTTTTTTCAAAAGAATTTCAGAAACTCTACTTATCATTGATTCGACAAGGTTAATTAGGTAATTTTGGTCGATATCATCCCAAGCTTTCAGCACAGCAAATTTCAATTCATCTACAGTGTTAAATTGACAGCCACCTGCATACACCTTCCTAACAAGAACTCCCCACACATTTTCGATAGGATTTAGATCAGGTGAATAAGGAGGATGCTTCATAACTTCAATGTTATTGTTCCTGAACCAAGCCATTGTTGACCTGGCATTATGTATAGGGCAATTATCCTGCTGAAATATTGCTTCTTCTCCTCAGCACAGCAAATTTCAGTTCATCTACAGTGTTAAATTGACGGCCACCTGCATACACCTTCCTAACAAGAACTTCCCACACATTTTCGATAGGATTTAGATCAGGTGAATAAGGAGGATGCTTCATAACTTCAATGTTATTGTTCCTGAACCAAGCCATTGTTGACCTGGCATTATGTATAGGGCAATTATCCTGCTGAAATATTGCTTCTTCTCCTCCTAAAATGCTCTAAAACGGTAGGAGATGGTCTTGAAGATGCTTTTGATATTCCCATTGGTCAGCATGCTTTGACAAAAAGGACAAGTCACTTTTACCATTAAAACTGAAAGCAGTCCAGATCATTAAGCCTCCTCCTCCTATATGCCTTTAAGAAAAAATTATTTCCTCTCTTCTCAAATCATGCCAATAGGATGCAAAGCCATCAGGGCCATCAAGATTAAATTTTTTCTCATCAGAGAAAACAGTTGTGTGCCCTCTCTCATCCCATTGGAACCAAGCCATTGTTGACCTGGCATTGTGTATAGGGCAATTATCCTGCTGAAATATTGCTTCTTCTCCTAAAATGCTCTAAAACGGTAGGAGATGGTCTTGAAGATGCTTTTGATATTCCCATTGGTCAGCATGCTTTGACAAAAAGGCCAAGTCACTTTTACCATTAAAACTGAAAGCAGCCCAGTTCATTAAGCCTCCTCCTCCTATATGCCTTTAAGGAAAAATTATTTCCTCTCTTCTCAAATCATGCCAATAGGATGCAAAGCCATCAGGGCCATCAAGATTAAATTTTTTCTCATCAGAGAAAACAATTGTGTGCCACCTCTCATCCCATCCTACTTTTTCTTTAGCCCATTGAATTCTTAGATTTTTATGCTCCTGTTTTAGAGCTGGTTTTCTTTTCCTCCTCATAAATTTGATGTTTTGTGATGAGGATAAAAAACTCTCCACACAGTTGTTCTACTAATTTCCAAATTAAGATGCGATTTTATTTTCTCACAGGAGACTCCTGTATTGCTTGCTTCTCGGATAATTCTGCGTTTTGTTTTAGAACTGACTGTTGGCTTCCTTCCTCTTTTTCTTCTTCCTCCATAATTATTTTTATTTTGCTGGTAATTACTCACCGATTTGTGAGTCACATTTAATATTCTCCGAATTTCACGATAACCCTTGTTTTCACCTCTTAAAACTGTTATTCAACCTTGCTGAAAGTCAGGTAACTTTTTATCTTTTGCCATTGCAGTATGCTTATAATTCACCTTATGGTTATGCAAATATGTTAAAATGTGTACTATAAAAATTTACATACCTGAATAACACACTTTTCACAAACATTTCAAAATTATTTTTATTTTGCAGGTAATTACTCACCGATTTGTGAGACACATTTAATATTCTCCGAATTTCACGATAACCTTTGTTTTCACCTCTTAAAACTGTTATTCAACCTTGCTGAAAGTCGGGTAACTTTTTATCTTTTGCCATTGCAGTATGCTTATAATTCACCTTATGGTTATGCAAATATGTTAAAATGTGTACTATAAAAATTTACATACCTGAATAACACACTTTTCACAAACTTTTCAATTAGAAAAGGTAGTGGGTTAAGTTTTATGAAACAAATAATTCTGACATGATTTAGCATATTTTTAAACTTTGATGACTAACTTCACTTTTACAAATTTTGTACTAAAATAATGTAGTTGCCAACTTTATTGAATTTATTTTATTAAGAATAAATTTTTTTTATAATGATTCACGAGTTAATTGCAATACAGACCATGAGTTAGGTTTTTTGAAACAGACTGTAGTTTAAACTATGTGCAAAAGGTTTAAATCAATTTGCAAAAAGGTTAAATATATTTGCAAAAAGTTTAAATTTATTTGCAAAAGGATTAAATCAATTTGCAAATGCTATAAATACAGAAAATTTTTAAATTGAGATATAATCTTTTTTTGCATGTTATATACCCAATTAAAAAATTCCATAAGAAAAAACAAAAGAATATGATATGATATACAATTTGGATGCCATCCAAGATTAAAAATTATGTATCACAATTCTCCCAATTATATTTATTGTTCTTATAGAATAACTATGCTAAATCATTTAACACCCCTTATGATCTTAAATACAACAGTTAATATTATCCACCTTGTTATTAGCAGAATAAAGCAGGAAATGCCTTTTATTGATATTTTGAGAAATTCCTTTTTATTGATACTTTGGGAAAAAATTTCTGACTATATGAAATATGATTACTTTGTTTGTTTATATTATTTTGATAATTAGATATTGATTACATAAAAATTCATTAAAAATCAACAAACTAGTACTAGAAATTTTTTTTAATAGAAAAAGAAATGGCTCCTCAGAAAATAAAGCTTTATGTATTTAGAATATTTATGTTAAAATATATATATAAATTACAAATAAAACTGCAGTCCATTTTTTCACTTGGCCACTGCTGAGTTATGATCAAAAGTCCATTATATTTAGTTTTATATATTCATTCTATTTAATATATACAATGTTATATTATAAAATATAAAATTATTACACTACATTTTTTCACTTGGCCACTGCTGAGTTATGATCAAAAGTCCATTATATTTAGTTTTATTCATTCTATTTAATATATACAATGTTATATTATAGAATATAAAATTATTACTCATTTTTAGAATTAATTATAGTTACTCCTTGGAAATTCAGATTTTAATATTAATAAATTACCAATATTTAAATGATATCCATTGTCTTCCATTCCAAGAAAATGAGTAGAAAGAATTTAACCAGACAAATTGCATAATTAATGTATTTCATCAAGAATAGATTGTTATATCAGTTATTAGATTTGCAAATAACATATGCAAATCTAATAACTGACAGTTTTCTATTAAAGTATTATCTGGATACTCAAATTATTTTCTATGGATATGCATGAAAGATGAATAGAGCATTCAGACAATATCTAGAATGTGAATATTTGTCCCATCTTGTTGAATACTTATTGATATAATAGTTTGAAAAGAAATAGTTAATAGCAGAGACCCAATGATTAGCCAGATGAGTTTTGCATTTGCAAATTTTGTCCATTATTTCTGACTGAAGTTTTTAGCTAATTCATATTTTTCAAGATCTGGTTTATTCTATAAATGCATGCATAATTATTATTCTCTTCTTTAGCACTATAAAAAAATAATTTTTTTTACATTTTAATTTTTTTAAAATGTAAATTTTAAATTTTTTTAATATTTTTCTCTGTAAATTATAAAGAAAAATTTATTAATGCATTATCTTTTAGGACCGTCAATTAAAAGACGAGTTATAGGTAATGGTAGTACAAATACTTCGCCAGATATTTATAATATGGGAGCCTTACCCAGGACAACTATACTAACACCTGTAAATGGTCGAGCAAAGGTAGCAACCATAACACGTGTTGGTGGCCGGAAACAAATGATAAGTTGGGTAGATGCACCTGATGATGTATATTTTGTAGCGGTTGAGCCAACAAGGTAATTAAAAAATATTTGATATTTTATCCATTTCTATTTATGATGATTGAAATTAGTACACAATTATATAGATTATGAGTTTTTCTGACTATCATAAATTTGACTTTATATAAAAAATTTTTATACAAAAAATATTTTAAAAATCATATTTTAATATATAGTAAAGTATTGTAATTTTATGTAGTTATTGTGACTTTATTGTAATTAGAATTAATATTGCTATCAATAGTGAACTTATAATAAGTTGTAATAATTATCATAATAAGAAAATGATTGCATGATTGCCACATGATGCAAATTATAGTGTATTGTATTATGAAAGTTATGCATTTCTTGTCTTATAGTAGACTACATATACAGTATAAAATATTATTTAAATATTACTGTAATAATTATGGAATAATTTACATAATTTAATTTTCAATATATATAAAATTTGCTTTATATAAGACTTCCAGGAACACAATTCTTATGTAGCACAATGTGCACCTGCATTAAAGTTATTAAATTTGCTTTTCATATTTATAATGAAATTTTATTGACATACATGTTTCTAACTTATAATTTTAAAATAATATAATTATGAGCAAAATATGCTTAAAAAAGTAAGATTCATACAAAGAATATTTCAAAATTTATTAATTGTATATTTTATAAAATTCTAAGACTGTGATGAAATTACAAAAACAAATGAAATCATTGCTTGTTTGCTTATGTAATATAAAAATTAGATCTTATTTGAGCAGTTTTGGAATGATTTCAGAAAAATAATAAAAAATGGCTTATATTTTATTTTTTTTTAAATATTATTGCTGGTTTCCTATTTTATTTTTTTTTATGGAAATCATATTTTGATTTGTGTTATTTCAATATACATTGTATTTTTCAATGACACAAAATGGGTTCTGGATATATATTATAAATAATATGTTATTACATCATTAATTAAATCATTACTAAATAATTAAATTATGGTAGTATTTAATTAAAAGAAATATTTATATTTTAAATTATGTAATTATTAAATTAACTTTTATGATTTTGAGTAATTTTTTAATTTTTATTTATTATTGATTCAAAATAATATATACAGTAAAATCTCATTAATTTGGTATTGGTTAATTCAAATAATTCATTAATTCAAAATAAACTGCAATCCACAAGAACAAAGTATACAATTTATAATTGTCATTACAATAAATTTTTTTAAATGGGAAGAAAATATTTTTTAGGGAGAATCTAATTCTTTTTTTTTTATGATATTTTCATATCCTATGTTTTTGCAACTAATATTTTAAGAGATATTTAATTAAAGTTGCTTGAATTTTCAGTTAGAGAACCATTAGCTCTTACCTGAAAATGCAAGATCAAATCACAGGCCAATTTTTCAACAAGATTCTAGACTTAAAGTAAGGCCACAACAATTATTATTTTTAGTTTCAAGGACCAATTCTGTGGCGTTTTTGTTAGAAATCATATATTACACAATGATGTCACTATAGAAAGATTTGATGGTTTAAATTAACTGGGAACATCACTTTAAATGGTTTTTACATTTTTTTGTATGAAATCCAAAAATAATTGTATGAAATTTAATATTTTCATTAAGAATTTGATATTTTCATTAACTGACACATTATTATTGGAAATAGTTCATTAAGAACTATTTCCAATAATAATGTGTCAGTTATTATACTTTAAAAGATGAAATTTAATATTTTCATTAAGAATTTGATATTTTCATTAACTGACACATTATTATTGGGAAATAGTTCATTAAGAACTATTTCCAATAATAATGTGTCAATTATTATACTTTAAAAGATGTTGTTTTTGAGTGGGCCAAAAATTTCTGAAAAATGAATCAAAATAGATTAATTATGGTATAAAAACAGTTTTTAAATTTTTTTGTTTGAAAGTTCTGGGTTCATTTATTATTATTATTACTATTATTATTAATATATATTTAAATTCCTATCACTCACAATTTATAAAAAAAATTGCAAGAATTTGGGTAATTTTAATTTCATAGTTGATGAGCATTGGTATCTTGAAGTAGATAAAGAACAATGTCAGTAGCTGTAGCAGGAAAATGATACATGATCAGTTAGTGTGGGAAACAACTGAATTTAAATGAAAATTAACTGATTTCCTGATCTAACTTATATAAATTATTCTTCCTGTATTCATTTGTTTTTATATTATATAATAAAGACAAGATATATTAGAAATTATCAATTTATTGTAAATTTATTTACAGTGTATATTTTGTAAACAAAAATAAAAATATTTACCAAGAAAAACAAATTGCAGTTCATTTTGTTATGTACACTTTTAATGTGTAGGTTTTTATTCAAAGTACAGTCATAAGAAAAAATGCAGTCAGTCATTATGAGGAGAAATGTATATATATATATGCTAATAAATAATTTATAAATGTTTATGTAAATTTATACATTTTAAATTGTTTTAAATTAAACAGAAACCCAATTTATGAAAATATTAAAACATAAATCAAACAAATCAAGAATTAAACAGTCCTCGACTTATGATAGATATGTTGGATCAGAACCACATCATAAGTTGAGGACTACCTATATTAGTAGTAGAAAAAAAAGTTTTATTATGATTAATCAACTATAAAGTTGATTAACTATAAGAGATTGTATTATTATTAACTATAAAGTTAATAATAATACATTTCTATCGGATATCGAGTAATCAAATTAATAATCAATAAATGAAACATTTGATATAAAAGACCTTACCATCTATGATAAATATGTTATGAAAAAGTTTTTAAAAGCATACACCCAAAAACACTGCACTTAAGAGAAATATGATCATTTTATAGTAATGCTTACTTAAAAATGATAAAGAAAACATCATAGTCCAAGATATAAAATGTTTGTAGTTTAACATTTTGTTTTATATCTTGGAGTATGATGTCAATTTTGTTTTTTAAATTTATTTCATAAATTAAATACATTTTCTTTACAATCTTTGAAAAAGCACCATTATAAAATGTCTAGATTTCTCTTAAATATACTGTTTTTTAGATTTATAAGAATTTTTCCCCTTCTTCTGATGAAAGAAATTCAAGGTTAAATTATGTCCCAACCATTACAGAAAAGAAGTCGTAAGCAGTCACGAATCTGTATTCTCTGTGGAAATGAAAGTGGAGTTTCTTTATTTCGCTTTCCTGAAAACAAAACAAAAGGTAAGACAGCATTAACGTAAACCTAAATTCGTATATTATTATTATAATATTTTATATTATTGTTATTATTAGTATTTTATTGAAAATATTATATAAAATTAAATATTAGATATTACATTTTAAAATATTATCAAAATTATATACATAAGGCCCAATGAAATCAATATTAGTCATTGGTTCAAACCTGTGGTAATATAGGAAATCAATATTTGCACTTTGTTGTAAAAAACTTTAAACAACTGTCAATGAGTCAATGAGAAAGAGAGAGAGTACATAAAAAAACATTAGAGATGTGCTGGAATATTACTTATGAGAGCATCATTTAATTTTTCCCTTCAAAAATTACCAACTCTATGTCCTCATTATGGAGGAGGTACAGAGAGTACAGAGAAGTTTGAATTGAATTGCCTCTCCTGGCTATAGAAACTCTGGTTCTTCCCCCACTAATGGAAAATCAGGGTGCCACCATGGCCCCTTCCAATTTTCAGTTTTTATATATATTGTAGTATTATCCTCCAAAAATCCAAGATAAAGTAATATGACGAACTCTCAACCATTCCTGAAAAAAGTGGTTTAAAATTTTCTATGCTGTTTATATACCGATTGATATTAACAATTTAACAAGTGCTGCTGTAGCACGATGCATTCACTATTTAATTCCGTAAGGTCTCATCAGAAGGATGTGGGTTCAAGCCTCGATTTTTTAAATATTTTTACCGAAACTGAAATGGATTATTGTACAACATTTTTATTAATGAGAAATTACTATTTTGTGAATATTTAATTTTTTTTGTTATGCCTTTTAAAATTTCTATCACAATTATTAAATACAGATATAAAGGAATGTAATTAATAAACAAACTCTTTTATGCAAAATATTTATTTTAATTAACAAATATAGATGATATTATTCCTCATCAGGAACAATTTCGATCTCTATGGCCAATGTGCATCTATTTGGGTGATACTTATCATAAAAGCATCCAAAACAGAATACTGTTTTACAATGTGCACATTTATTAATGAACATTCTCTGATGTTACACTAATTAAATGTCGCTGTATTTAAACCGATGATTCTATATATACAGTATGATTCATGTCAAAGTCAATTGAAGACAGACCTTTATTTTTAAATGTCAATAAAATATGTTTCTCTACTTCAATAATGAAACTTATGCTTGTAGAAAGGTAGGGTTTATAAAATAACAGAATAAAAACTATTTTGAAAAATTTGTGTGTAAATGAAAACAATGATTATTATTTAGGAATTATCAAATTTAAAATATATAAGAAAAAATATAAATAATATTTTTCTGAATAGATATAAAAATCATAATAGTTTCCATTTTTATAAACTAGAAAAAGTAAAAGATTTAGCAACAGTGATTGAATCTGCTAGAAACTGATCTATATTTGATCTATTTGGAGTATATTATTACCCTTTTTTTTTTTGTAAATCACACAAAGTAATTTTTAAAATACAAATGTTTACTCTTTAATATTTACTTAGCTCCACATAATAGGAAAAGTTTTTAATCAATTAAAACATTTTCTGGCCTATCTTAGAGGCCCTCATCAGTATTCTCTTACTCAATGTATATTTTAGAATATAGCTATGAAGAAGTATTAGTTCTTCTGAAAACTAATTGTGTTCTTTATAGCTGTATTCTAAAATGTACATTGAGTAAGAGAATATTGATGAGGGCCTCCATGATAGGCCAAAAACGTTTTAATTGATTAAAAAACTTTTCCTGTTACGTGAGCTAAGTATTAAAGACTATTGATAAAAACAGGAAGTGCTAAAAAGCTACAAACCTTTACTTTAAATTTTGTCAAAAGTTTCTGACGTAAAGATCCTTTAGGTGGAGCTGATTGGAGAATTTTTTCAACATACTCATTGTATTTTGCATGGCCTTCAAATGGCATAGAACCATGTGGTACCGTCCAACTTCGTTCAGCTTCTGGTCCAAAATACTGTACATGATAAATCCTATGTAACTTTTTTCCTGATCCTAAAAACACATTAACTAATAAACTACATAATTTAAAAAATAAATATATATATATTAGCTAGTAATGTAAAATAAAATAAAAATTTATATATATTAATAATGAAGTGGTATGTAGATATATATATCCTTATGTTGCCAAACTGCTGCATAGAATGCATTTTTATTAATGTTGTATTATTGTAAAGGTTAACAATTGATTGACCTTAATAGAAATGAAAGCATTTTGGTTGTTGCAACAACCAAAATGCTTTTAATTTCTATTAAAATTTGTTTTCTTAATATTTTAAAATTGTATTTTGTATCTCTGAAAAAATAATATCCATAAGAGTCCTGTAACCAAGCGATAACTATCATTAACTGAAATCTTATCTTCTCTTTTGGAGAAGTTCACTCTTTATTCAACATTTTATATACATTACCTAACTAAAGTAATTGGTTCTGTCAAGTATTCATGGGAAATATCTTTATCAATAAAAGATCCATCTTCCCATTTGAATTTTGTTTATTTTGATTATTAATACAAATTTTTTCAAAAGAAATTTATCTTCCAGTAGGCATTTCGTATTCTCATAATTATTTTTTAAAACAAATATTCATTTCGGCAAAAGTTCTCTCTTTCCATGTGAATTATTCTCTTAATTGTTTTAAGGGGAATATTCGTTTAAACAGAAGATTCATCTTCCCATCAGTCTCTTATGATTGTTTTAAGGCAAATATTTTTTCAACATAATATTCATTATTCTAGGCAATTTTTACTTTCTTGATTATTTTTAAGAGGAATATTTTTTCAACTAATATTTCTTAATTTTGAATATTGGCTATCTTGTTAACCAACTATGTATTTTATTAATTGTATTAGACTTCTTCAAAATTAGTTTTATTTTTAGGCTGCAATTTCAAGTCTATTTATTTAATACAATAGAAGCCGCTTATTAAAATCACTTTGGGACCAATCTATTTTGATAACAATAACCGACTGATAACATTATAACCGTGATATAACATTAAGCAGTGCATGTCAAAAAAGTAGTTTTTGATTTTTTTTAATATTATACAGTATATACTGTACTTATATTGTTTATATAGTGTAACCTCGATTCAATATTTTCGTCGGAACTCCTGAAAAACTATGGATACGGGAAAATGATAGATGAGAGGCTAAATAAAATGAAAATTATATTAAAAGATAACACTAATAATAATAATAATAGCTCTATAACAGACCAAAGAACACTTGTTGAATTTTATTTTATGTAATCAATTAAGCCAAGAAGTAAAATGAAATGATTTACACATAAACACTCGTTGAACTTTATTATATGTAATCAGTTAAGTCAAAAAGTGAAGTGAAATGATTTACACTTATAGTTAATGTTGCCAATTCCAGTTTATGGAAAATCACGAAGTACTGGAGCAGCAATAATAAAATTATTATATCAAAAATAATTTTTAATTTTTTTCAATAAACGCAGTTATAAAGTCGCTAAATCATTATATCAGCTAAATTATATATTTTGTCATAAAAAAAAAACATTAAAAATCACCAGATCTGGCAACAGTAACGCTGCGCCATTCGTAAAAGTGAGACTGCAGTGAAACCACCTAAAGGCACCGTGTTTTGAAAAGCAGTCATATTTGTCTGTTTGAACTTATTAAATCAAAAATTTACATCAATCTAATATTTATTAATTAAAAAATGTACACAAATCAGATTTTTGCACTTAAATCGAATCTGCATTATTTTAAAAGAAAAACAAGTGTTTTATTTTCGTTTTTCTCGTTTTTTGCCTAAATTTCGGTGAACCGAAACAATAAATGAATGATTAACACCACCTAAAGGCACCACAAAGTTTTGAAAAGCAGTCATATTTGTCTGTATGAACTTATTAATTCAAAAACTTATATCAATCTAATATTCATTAATTAAAAAATTTACACAAATCAGATTTTTCCAGTTAAGTTGAATCTGATTATTTTAAATGGAGAACAAGTGTTTATCTTCGTATTTTCTCATTTTTGCCTAAATTTTAGTGAAAACAAAACAATAAATGAACAACTAACAAATAATGATTGTTTTTTTAATAGATTTAACCAATATTTTAGTATTATCTGCAATATTTTTTTTAGTTTTAAATATGGTATCTTATAGCGGTGTATGATAAACAAATAGAAAACTTGTTAAAAATTTCTCATTGATTCATTAACTTAGCAAACTAGTTGCATCTGGAACTAATTTACGGATTCAATAAAGCTGCAATGCTTAATCGCAAATCGGATTATCCATTGAATTTTTGACCCAGAATTGGCGGCCAGGCAGCGCTGAACTTTCGATTCGCTATTTTTGTTTCGGGTGAAAATGAAACAATAAATGAACAATTAACAAATAATGTTGTTTATTTTAATAGATTTATTTAACCAATATTTTAGTATTATCTGCGATATTTTTTTAATTTTTAAATACAGTATTTTATAATGGTGTATCGATTTTGATGACAATAAATCTGATTATTGTAAATGGATTTTCATAATGCATTTTAATATGGATGATTCGGGACCATAAATTTTGATAACATTAAACGTTGATAACAATATCTGCAATTATAATAAGCGGCTTCTACTGTATATACATATGTGAATAAGATTTCTTTTGTTTTTAATTGACAATAACTGAAATTCCGATTACTATAAACGGAGTTTTCATAATGCATTTTAATATGGATCATTCAGGATCGTAAATTTTGATAACAATATCCGCAATTACAATAAGCGGCTTCTACTGTATATAAGAAAACATTCCAATATACTATATGACATGTATCTATAAGATTAGAATATTTAAATATATTTTTCTTATGTTTTTTTTATTCTCTATTTTAATAAATAGAGAATAAAAAAACATAAGAAAAATAGTCTATCAGTTCTGATTTTATTCAATATCAATAAACTTGGTTAAGATTAAAATCACTATATTCTGATGATATTGCATTTACGTTTTTATAATAATTTGACATTTTAATGAGGAAAAGTCAAAAATGTAAATCAAGAATATGATAAAAATATTTGAAAAATAGATCAGAAATGGATTTAATGGCCTTATAGTGGAAGAAACTGATTAGAAGATATTCCAAATAAGAATGTAGAATCCCTACTTAGGATATGACTAACAGATGAGAAAGATTACACATTAACTGTATGTATATTATTTTTTAATTTTAAATGACTCCTTTGGATGATAAAAAATATATTAATAATAACAGTAATGAGCAAAGATATAATTTGGCTTACTGAAACATTTGCACTCAAAACAGTCACAATGTTGAATTTATTTTGCAGGAATTCTACACTCTTTTATATTCTGGAACAACCAGTTTTCTGAGCATTCCAGATAACAGTATGCTGAATAATTGGTCCAATACTTGTATTTATAAGATCAAGCGGAAAAAATAATAGAAAAAAAAAGAAAAGAAAAAAAATTTTTTTATAAGAATCATCAATCTTGAATTTTGGCATCTTTTTCCTATAAACAAAATGCTAGTCTAAATTGTAATTTAATTATTAATTAATATGTGTCATAAATGAAAATAATATTTCTAATCATAAAAAATTTTATTTATTAGTTTCTAAATTTTACCACAAGGGATATTTGATAAATAAGTTTTATTGATTTCTTCTCATGCTGATTATTTGAGAACATTTTTTAAAATACTTTATCTTAAGAAAAAAAAACATGAAATAAATAAATTAAATATCAAATAACATACAACTACTCCCCAATTTATGCAAATAATTGTGGCAGAAGGTTAGTTATATAACTCAGATTTTGCATAATCCAGAAAAATAATTTAATAAAAATTCTGAATCAAAAACTTCTGAAGCTAGATGAATTACAGTTATTGTTCCTACACATCACTATGACATCATACTGAGGTCTCAGTCTCTCCGCAGAGACTGAGACCTCAGTATGATGACTGTTTATTATTACTTGTTTTGTACTTTTATTTTTATGTAAGCATTTTTATAGGAAATAATATAGTTTTTAGAACTAAAAATTATATTATTTTATAAAAAAATTGGAACGAATCCAATTGAATTTGTATCAAAATAATTGATTCGTTATACAGCTTTTTGCTTTACAGCCAACTTTTCCGGAACATATCTAGGCAAAATAATTGATTCGTTATATGGCTTTTCGCTTTACGGCCAACTTTTCTAGAACATATCTAGACCGTAAAGCGAGGTATGGGTGTATTACCAACACCTCGTATTCCAAATATGTCAACAGCTTGAATTTACTGTACTTAAGAGATTGAGTCCCATACCCCCAATTAAGAACCCCTGAAGTAAGAACTTATACTAATTAGATACAAAGGATGGAATTTTGTGAACATTGTATTCCTGCTCAGAGTTTGATATTTCCTAGCAGAAATTTTCATTTGCAAGGATAAACAAATTTCTTTGAGGAAAGCTGCAATCTGGACCAGTGGAAGTGCATAGGATTATACCTGCTGTCAATGCATGAAACATTGTGCATCTAAATTATGTTTCTGCAAAAAGAATAACATTTTATGTAATTCTAAATACCACAAAAGCAAAATCATACTACATAAAAATAAATAAAAGGTACCTAGTTTTGTTTTTGAAAATTTTTTATTTTATATTTTATGCTGAACTTCGACTAACAAAAATATTAAAATATTTGTCCATAATGTTAAAAACATTGGCAATTTCAGTTCTTTAAAGTCAACCAAGTAATAACGAATGAGAATTAGCTTTGTTTTCAATTTGTCTTAGTTTTTATTTCATTGCTATTTCTTGTCTAGTAATAAAAATATACATTATGTTCATTATGTTGTTTTTAATAAGTTAATTTTTTACTTATCATAAATACAAAAAATTTCTTTCACAAAAGTATTAAAAATCATCTACTTTTATTTTTGGGTTTGTCCTAGGAAGAACTAGAAATGACAACATTTGTTTTGTTAACTGTTTGCTACTTCGGGTTTTGACTAGGAAAACTAGAAATTCCAGATTTTGAGTAAGAAATATTTGTCATTTCGAGTTCGGCCTAGGAAATACTAGAATGTCTGACAAGCATTAGGATGTTCTCATTATGACTAGGAAATTCTAGTATTTCCTAAATTCAGGCTTGCCCTGTAACATATATAATGTGTATGACCTTTATATGTTGCTTCTAGCAGACAATAATAAGTTTAGTTTTTATATTATCATCATAATTATTTACTGTTATAATTTTGTTTTCTAAACAGTGGCGAAGAGTTTTACTTAAGACTTGCAGGACTGAACTTGAAAAGATTCAAAGGTTGGCCTGTTTGAGCATCACTGGGGCTATGAAAACTGCTCCTACTGCTACTCTTGAGGTCCTCTTGGGCATTCTTCCTTTGCATTTGTTTGTTGAGGTGAATGCCTGGGAGGGCTATTATAGGCTCCATTTTTGTGGGAGAGGGATTTCTTGGATCCACAAAGTGGAGCATTTATCTTTTGAATGGGACAGTTTACACTATAACATTCTTGGGATGTTTAAGGATTACATGGTGCCTAGAATTAACTTCTTCTTTCGGCCCTTCACTGTTGTTTTTCCCAGTTTGGAGAGCTGGGGAGGGGGATTTGAGTGCAGTATCAAGGCTGGTTTAGTCTGGTATACAGATTTAACTTCTTCTGGCCCTTCACTGTTGTTTTTCCCAGTTTGGAGAGCTGGGGAGGGGGTTTGAGTGCAGTATCAAGGCTGGTTTAGTCTGGTATACGGACTGTTCTAAAACCACTAGTGGCATTGGGGCAGGGGTTTACTGCAAGGGGACGTGGATGTTTTATTCCTATTCCCTTGGGTGGTTCGCCACTGTCTTTCAAGCAGAAATTTTTGCTATTTCTGCATGTGTTAGAATTACTCTTGATAGGGGCTATGTAAATAAACATATTTGCATCCTATCTGATAGTCAGGTTGCTCTTAAAGCGCTTGATAGTTCCCATTTTGTTTCTAAGCTCGTTTAAGAATGTCGTCTTCTCATTGAGGAACTGGCTACCAAGAACAGGGTGCAGCTTGTTTGGGTACCGGGGCACAAAGAGATTGCAGGCAATGAGGTTGCAAATGGGCTTGCCAAGGAAGGGATTTCTCACCCCTTTATTGGATCTGAGCCTGCCCTGGGCATCAGATCTGATGCATTTGGGTGGGTTGTCAGGGACTGGTTGGCGGCCCAGCATCTCGTTTCCTGGAGGTCTACTCATGGTCTTAGGCAGGCAAAAGCTTTCATTTCAAGTTGCTCTGTTCAGAGAACTAAAGAGTTGCTCTCACTGCACAAAAATGAAGTTAGGATTGTTATAGGGCTCCTCACGGGGCACTGTCATCTTAGTAGACATCATCACTTGATTGGGATTGTCAATAGCCCTATTTGCAGAAGATGTCAGGATGAGGATAAAACTTCTCTTCACATTTTGTGTGAATATGTGCCCTTTCTTATATTTTCCTGCACCAAAAGATCTTGCTACTGTCTCATTGAAGAAGATACTGTCTTTTGTATTAAAGACGGGACTACTTCTGGGATGATTTTGTTGGAGGTGCACAATAGACCATTGGTAGTCGCAGTGCTTTGGCTGGGTGGGCCCCCCTTTCACATCTACATCTACATCTTGTATTCTAAACTGTTTTGTATCTTCTTTTTGCCTAAATCCTATCTATGCCTGTGCACACTATTTGGCTAGTTCCAAGAAATATCTCATTTTGAATTTATATTCTTAAAATTCAATTTTCTTGTTCTTAAGTTTGTTCTGGTTGTAAAAGTTAGTCTAAAGACGGCCTTTTGAGACCAAAAGTGCTTTTAAAAATGTAATTTATGTTTGTAGTTAAAGGAAAGTTTATGTTGTTTAGTAGGAAAGGTTGTTATAAATAAAAACCTTTCTTACTAAAAAAGTGCTAAGAACTGAACATAGTTAGAATAATATACCTTACAAAATATTGTAGAATATTGCAATAGAATTACAAATATTACTTATAGGTTATCATCATATGCACTAATGCTAAGTTACACTCTTCTAACTACCAAAAATTGAAACACTTTTCAAATTTATTCAACGATCTCCATGTTTATTTAAAGCATCATTATAAAATTTTCACTGTCCTGCAAAATTTCATTCAAATCAGTAAATCACAGTTAATTGGGTTCCTTTATAAATAATTTTTATTTTTAAAATTTCTATTTGTATTTTTTAAATTTATATTAGATAATATGTTTAATAATATACATACCCAATTTTTTTTTTAGGCAAAACCATTATGTCGAACTGGACTTCTTTGTCATACTTTTGCCACTGATTTGCCACATGTCATATATTTACATAATGTAAATCATTCAGAAAACTTAGTTCATGTACCAGAAGTTATTGTTCAACAAGTACGAGGAAGATCGGGAAAGATGATGCTTACCCGTGTCAGGAGACGCTTTTCAGTCAGGGAATTAGAAAAATCGGGAAGAGTGTATGTTATATATTTAATTAGTTTAATAAACTGTATTTATCATTCATTTGTTCATTCAAAAATTTAAAAAAGAATCAATTGTAATAATGCATTTTATTAAAATGTTTCAAAAATGATTTTTTTTGTTTGTTTTAGCAGTGAACGACTTTCCCGTATGATATCTGGGCCAACTAATTTCAATCATATAACTCATATGGGACCAGGAGAGGGTATCCAGCTGCATAAATTAATGGATATCCAAACAGTAAGTATCCAGTTTAGAAAGGGAAGGAAAAGCTTGCACTCTTGTTTTATTAAAGGAATTGAAGGGTTTAATATAATAAAAATGAAACATAGGTATAGAACTACAGGTACTCCTCACTTAACGACCTACCTGTTTAAAAGTAAGTTCGAGAAGTTGTTAAACAGAACGACTGCTCGAACTTACGTCCGAGCTTAAGACTATTTTTTTTAATGGAGTATTTGGTTTTTGCTCATACGCATTGCTTGCGACTTTTGTTTGTAATTTCCCCGCACTCGAAGTTCCAAAAAAACTGAAGAAAAATACTGTACTTTGTGCATATTTAAGATATAAATTTTTAATTTGAAATTTGTTTCCAATATTTTAATATAGGAACAAATTTTTCGTTTACCGACCAATTCGTTCTACAACCAAGTCGGGAGAACGAAACCCAGTCATTAAGTGAGGAGTACCTGTATTTATTCAGAATGTTTGGGATCAGATATTTCCCACATAGAGATTTTTTCAGAATTTGGAGCACCCAACTAAATTCTACAATATTGAAAAATTACAAAAAATAAATACTCAAACTATCACTTTAACAGGCAAAATAACGATTTAATAAGCAAAAAGTAGTAGCGCTTTCGATCATTACAATCCTCATCAGCTACCTAATGATCGAAAGCACTACTACTTTTTGCTTATTAAATCATTATTTTGTCTGTCTAAGTGTTAGTTTGAGTATTTATTTAGATAGACAGTGTACTATTCATCTTTCTGAGTTACTAAAATTACAAAAAATAAATAATTTTTCTAAGTTCAAAATTAATATATTTTGATTTTGTTAATATCAATTAATAATTTACAAAATAGAGTACTTAAATTTCCTACAACTAAAATTTGGATCATTGATGCATATGGAGTTGAGAATTTCAAGTTGATTGTTTGTGTTTGTGTGTGTGTGTGTGTGTTTGTGTGTGTGTGTTTGTGTTTGTGTTTGTGTGTGTGTTTGTGTGTGTGTGTGTTTGTGTTTGTGTTTGTGTTTGTGTGTGTGTGTGTGGAGATTTTTACTTCCCATCAGTTTAATAAATGTAAATTTGTATTTATTTATTTGATGGGTGTATCTGTTAGGAAAAAATATTATTGCTAATTTATCTATGGAAGTTATATATAATTAAACAATTTTTAGCCAACAAATATAGAACAAACAATTACAATTTGAAGTAGCAACTTATTACATATGTCATATAAACAAACTTCAAATAAATAAGATATATTTTTTAATAATACCGATTTTTATTGATTTATTATATGTCTTTAGGATTAAAAATAAATGATTTCATATATAAGGAAATTATATTAGCTAGATAATATTTTATGTGAAAAATTGTCATTGATGTTGTTATGGTAGATATTAAATCCACCATAATATTATATGATAGACAATAGTGACTTAAAATTTTTAATAAGAATTTGATTGAAAATTTCTTGTAGTTAGCCCTATATAAAAAATTTAAATTATATAAAATACTTACATTGCATTTCACTGGCACTGCACAAACTCAGTATTCGAAGAAAATGGCAGTAAACAGACAGAATTATATAAATAATTACACCATGCAACAAATATAAGCTTTGATAAATGAATTGGAAAAGAAATAAGCTATTCTATTTTGGAGAATATGATAGCGAATGTATCGGAGCAGTCATTGAGAGAAATATGGAATGACTGATTGTGAGTAAATGCACAACAAAGGGTAAGATTTTACATTGAAAGCTGTCATTCACTCAGTCGTTTAGACTGTGTGTGTTATTTTTTATATCTTTAATTGATTTTGTTAGTTGTTATTTATAATTACGAACATTATCAAAAACATGAATATTTCAGTGTATAAAAATTTTTGTATTCATTGTAAACACAATGTTAATTTACATTGATAAATGGCAGCAATCAAAGTAAAATTTTACTTAAATATAAAATATTTTAAATTATCGATAATACAATTGTTAACAAATTTTAAATACTGATATTAAATTGGAAAAATAAGATGATAATTAAATATTATATATTTAATGCATAGAATTCTGTTTGAATTTTCATTTATTGTTCAAAGGCATTTATAAAATAGGAATATGCTGAAATGTCTTAAACAATGAATAATAGCTTAAATAAACAAAACATGTTAATATCCAATCGTCTATCAATCAAAATTATATCCTCAATATTTTGTTGAAATCTTCTACCTGAGAAAAACCACAACACGATGTATTTTAATTGAAAAAAGTGTCTTTTATCCAATATGTGTAAATTTGACAGTAATTCCTTACAATGCTACAATTGAATTTTTTTTTTAAATAGATCACCCAAAGCACTCCAAATATTTTAATGGTCTTCAAATATTCTATTCCGATTGAAATTACGTATTATTTCTTCTTTCAAAACTTATTTGTTAAATGTCGATTGTCTCTTCTGAGAGATAGATAAATCTATCACTCTGCAGAGAGACAATTTTTAAGAGAGAAAAAGTTGTCTCTGACTAAATAGTCTCTTTAAAAGTACTGCAACATCGACTTAGAACAAGGAAATTCTCTCTCTAACAGAACAATCAATCAGAAGCGACGTTTTCTCACTGACATTAAATAGTTTGTCTGGAGAGATGATTTTTGTTAAGAGCAGCATAGACCCCCTGCTTTTGACTGAAAACAAGACAATGCTACATGAAACAATATTGTATCAGTAATATGATATTTAAGATCAACAAACAATATACTAAAACATAAATCAAATAATGTTAGTTTATATTATTAAAACTTCATATGTTCAAACTTGTAACTTACAAATGTATTCATGTTCTACATCTGAAAAAATATAAAATAGTTACGGAAAATATTTTATGTAAAGCCAAATTTAAAGTCAAGTATTGCATAAATCAGAAAGATGCTGTATTTTTATTATTACATTATTATTATTTCATATCCCATACTGTATTAATTTATTCAATTAAAAATAAAATCAATACATTAAATACTCACCAGTTCCATTAACAACTTTTGTGTAAATTCCCAATATAGGATCAAAAGATACCATAGATGGCCACCAAGGATGACCTGGAATTTTTGACCAAAGCAAATCACCAACTAACCAATCACATGGAATATTCGTTTCTTCCAAAGGATTTTTATCATTATGAGAAGTTAATTTCAACTTTTTATTAACAGGTTCTTCAAACACATTTTTCATGTCCGCATTTGAATCTGTAACAATGTTTTGTTTTTCAGGAGATTGTTCAGTGTCATTAGAAAAAGATATATTTCTTTTAACAGATGATGAAGTTTGTAATAATTCTTGTTGTTTAACCGATGGCATTTTTATTGGGGTATTTTTTTTTCTTATTAATGGGACAAATTCCATATCAGGACTTAATGAACTTTTATGTAATCGTCCATAACGACTTCTGTATGGGACTTCTGAACAGGGGCTAAATAAAGTTGATGACAGTTTATCATTAACTGAATCTTGTATGTTGGCTGATCTTTTATCTTCCACTACTCCATTTACATATTCTTCATTGTTAGATAAACTTTCCAATTTTTCTGCATCACAAGATTCATGTATTTCATTTGTAGATTTTTCATTAAGAAATTTTTGCTTTTCATTCAAATTTTGATCATTTTCATAAGTGGAATCTTGTTTAACTGTTCTTTTCATTTTTGTAATATTTTGAGAAATTAATTCAGAATTTATAGTTTTTACAAATTTGTATGTTTCATTTACTATACCATTTGCTTTATTTTCGAATTTAATCTCGTTAGCAACTAATTTGCTTGTGTCATTTTTAGAGATATTTGATTCTAATTTAAAATTATTTCCATTCATTAATTCTTTCATAATTTTGTGGTTTTACTAATGTTTCTGGAATCCATTTCCATTCAAAATTTTATTTTCTGTTGAATCTTCTTCTGTATAAATTTGTTTTCTAACAAAAATTGATAAATAATAAATTAATAATTTAATTTAATATTATTTTCTAATTTCCTCTTCTTTCCACTTTCTTCTAGTTGACGTCTTTTGTCTTATGAAATCCCATCTCAATTTCTCCCGTTCTAGTTCACTCTGATTTCTTAATAAATTCTCTACAATTGGGATGTCGTCTGTTATCAACGTATCCTTTAATAATGCACAAGCCGGGCCTTTTTTAAAAACTTCCTCCACAAACGCCGGGATCCGTATATCTCCAATAATCGTTATTACGTCCTCCAACTTAAAATTCACAACTTTCTTTCCGTTAATTTGCCACTTGAATATCCACTTTAATTTTTTGATATATTTCTTTCTAAGGCTTTCTTTCATTGTAGTTACCCTTCTATTGCCAAAATCAATGACCTCAGACAATCCTGCTTGTTCGCATTTCGTTCTAATCTCTTCGTGTATTCCTCTTAGTTTGTAAAAGCTCCTTTTTGCATCCGTTAAAGCTGATTTTAAACATATTTGCTTCGTATTATACAGCATTTAATTTAATATTATAAACATATTTACTATTTATTATTTTATACAATTTTCTATTTTTTATTCTAATATTAATTTTAAATTTATAACCAGTGAGCATGCGCATTGTATGTACTCATCTTCAAAATACTGTTAAATATTAACTTTTTTATTTTTTACGGAATTCCTGAAATAATCTCATTAATAAATAGGAAAAGAAAGATCAAAAGAAGTTAATAATTTAGATACTACTTGACTAGGATAACTGCTTAACTAGGTTATTATAATATAATTTTATATTTTAGTTTGATTCAAAAATTGGATCTAATATCAATTTTGAATTAATTATTCTATTTTCTCTTGTAATAAATCAAGCAACAAAAGCACTATAATGCAGTAGAGAAATATTTAAAAACGCTTTTTATTTTTTGAACTAACATTTTCGACTTGTTAGTTAAGCAGTTAGTTCAAAAAATAAGTGTTTAAAATATTTCTCTACTGCATTATAGTGCTTTTGTTACTTGATTTATTAGTAAAGAGTGTAAGCAGGTTTTGTGAATTAACACTCTTGTAATTTTCTTATTGTTCTTCATATATAATATCTCTTGTTGCTGTTGTGTTTACCCCACAGTCTTTACATATTTGATGTATGTAAAAATATGGAATAAAAAAGACAAATTGTAAATATTGAAAGCACTCAGAAATAATAAAGAGAATAAGTAAGATATAAACAAGTGCAGCTTTTGTACAGTCCTATTATCAATACACAGAACCATAGCAAGACATTATATAAGAAGAACAAACAGAGAATTACAAGACAACCAAGACAAAAATTAATACTAAACTCGAAAAATAAACATGCTCAGCCAAGTAATGTAAAGCAAATTCAGTCAAATATACAGATCAATCCCAGTTTACAAGATCTCCATATACAGTAGTAGTAGTAGTAGTAGTAGTAGTAGTAAGAGGAGGCTTTCCATAACCCTAGCATTGCAACTACTATATACAGTAGTAGTAGTAGTAGTAGTAGTAGTAGTAGTAGTAGTAGTAGTAGTAAGAGGAGGCTTTCCATAGCCCTAGCATTGCAACCGCCAATGGTCTACTGTGCACCCCAACAGGATCATACCTTAGCCCTGAAAGGGTCACACATTCACACAAAATGTCATAAGAAGTTTCATCTCCTTCTTGATATCCTCTACATTTGGGACTATCAACAATCCCAATTAAATAAAGATGCCTTCTAAGATGACAGTGCCCTGTGAGGAGCCCGTGATAATCCTAGCTTCATTGGACCTAAAATAAGAGCTTTTGCTTGCCTTAAACCAGTAGAAGACCTCTAGTGAGTGAGGTGTTGAGATGCCAATTAGTCCCCACGCAAATGCATCAAATCTGATTCCCAGGGCAGGTTCAAGTCCAATAAAGGGAGGAGAAGCCCTTCCTTGGCCAGCCCATCAGCAACCTCATAACTCTCAATCCCTTTGTGCCCTGGCACCCAAACAAGTTGTAACATGTTCCTGGCAGCCATTCCTCAATGAGGTGACAATCCCATACGAGTTTAGAAGTAAAGCAGGAGCTATCAAGTGCTTTTAATGCAGTTTGACTATCAGAAAGGATATAAATGTGTCTATTAACATATCAAGATTGATTTTGATATATGCATTCAAGTGCTTTTAATGCAGTTTGACTATCAGAAAGGATATAAATGTGTCTATTAACATATCCCCTATCAAGATTGATTTTGATATATGCAGAAATAGCATAGATTTCTGCCTGGAAAACGGTGGCAAACTGCCCGAGGGAATAAGAATATGACATTCTTGTTCCCTCACAGTAAACCCCTGCCCCACCTCCATATATAAGATCCTAATTTTATGAGCAAATAAAATTTATACTGATAAATCAATTCACAAACTACTTCCTACTTTTAAGTTGGTTAAAGCATGCCTTGTTAATATGGAGGAATATAACCTATGCCAATAATTAATTTTACACCATAAGGAACCATTATATATTTCAGATAGTAAGCACCTTTGAAATATACATTTATATTTCAATAACAGTGAATATGTTTTTTGTTTCAATCTTAAGGATCCAAAATCGTTCAATTTCAGGTGCTTAAAATTGAAACAAAAAACATATTCATTTGAAAAATTCAGCCAACTGTCTGATGGGGTTGGTTGTAAAATAATGAATGGATTTGTAGGCTCAGGGCTGAATCCAATTATAAAAAATCTAACCATATGGGATATGAATTCTAAATCTCATACTAAATCAAAGTTTTTATCATGTGGCTATCCAATAAACAAATATCAATTCTTAGTTTTCTATAAATGTTATAAAATAGTATTTGAATTCAATCAAAATGTCTTTATGTTTTCTTTGTTTTACTGATGATGACATATTCAATATCTTATTAAATAATGCTCATACTGAATTATTACAGAATAGTTTCTTGCAAATAACAGAAACTTTATGAAACAATTAAAACAACAAATAAATTTGGAGATATTTCTTCTTTCTTAAACCATTTTCTAACAAAAGATTAGTAAACAATTCAGCCACAAAGATCTATGACTTTACGTTGCTTTTCAAAAGCCGATTACCAAGCTGCAGGACACATTCCAGTGCTGGGAATGAAATGCTCAACCTTAGTGTAGTCAAAGGAAAAACTTGAAAAATGAAGTTCAGCAGTTTGAGCATGAATTCCTGAAAAATATAGAGATGTGGGACATGAAATTGAATCCAGTTTCTCCAATGTGGTGACTGCTTTATATGTGACTATATTGAAAAATGAGGAGTGAAGGGTTGGATCCAGATTTCTCTATAAACATGTGGAAGTAAAGGACCTGGAATTGAACCTAGATATTCTAGGTGATAAATGATAGCTTTACTATGCGATCTGCATGAATAGAAATTATAGCAGCACTTAGCAAGCCAACTATTGACTTTTTCATTCTTCCTTTATTTTGATTGTTTTATAATAATTAACACTAATTAGAGAAGCTATTTTGCCATTGTTTCTGTACTTAGATAATATTTCAATATATTTCAATGAAAAGTGATTTATATTTTTTTGGCTCAAGAATGCAATGATCTGCATCAAGATAGGTCACCACAATATCTGCTAATTAAAGCTGGAATTCTTCGTTAACTACTAAGCATTATTCTATGTTTAGAAGAAATTCTGATAAAGTAGATTAATCAATAAATTTTAGCAAGGGATTTTATGAAGAATTAACAACTATTATTGACAAATTAGTTACCGACTTGGGCTTGATTGGAATACTTAAGATAGGAGTTGTTAATTAGTCTGGTATGTTTGTTTCAAAATTACCATTATATGCTCCAGTCATATAAGTTCTAATATGATTTTTGTGACACTAATCACTGTTAATATATTATTTTTGTCAATACCTCCATCTGCTGTTGCATATAATTAAATGGTGGTGATGAAATGTCAGTCTCCTGTGACATTTCAATTACATAAACTGAATTTATTTGAAATGTTGCTTATAACAGAAGCAACAAACAAACCAAAAACATATTGCATCCCTCTTTGGATGCCACTTTAAAGATCTCCTTTCTATTGTAATAGCAGAAAATTTAATAGTTTGGAAAACTAAGCCGAGACCTGTCAGCTTTGGAATTTCTAATACATAACAACAAAAATTGTAACTTGACATTCACAATTCAAAAAAACCTAGTTATAAATATTAAAAATTAGCAAACAAATGACAAAGTTATATTAATAAAATAATTAAACAAGAATATTAATAAATTTATTTTTATTGTTAACTAACAGTTAAATAAATCAAGTGAACAAACAAGTTCTTTATTCAAACAAAATAAAGTTATACAAAAAAATTGTTTAATCAATTTAAAATAAAATTAATCCAAACAATAAGGCTCCTTTCACACTGCCAGCAACAACGACCAAAGACTCAGTCTGTCGCTTCGTCAATGTCGTTTATATGTTCACACTTGTTTCTGTTAGTAGTCGTCGTCCTGAAACGGTCAGTGTCGCTAGTCGTTCTGATCTTGACCAAGATTCAAGATTTAGTCATTGTCGTTCTATTTTGATAGTCAGGAAGAAGCATTTTTATAAAGTAAAATGGAGGAAATTGATTTCGGCTGTACGAGAGAGACTTTTGTTGTATGATGTTTCTTGTAATGATTATCGAGATTTATTAATAATTTAATAATTTTTTTTTCATCGAAGGATTAATGTTAGCACAAAAGGATCTATATTTGCTGACTATTAAAACAAATGTTTGCACATGCTCGATATAAATTATCATAGTCGTCTTTGAACAGATGTGAACAGCTAAGCGATAAGTTAAAATAAGTAGTCTTTGTTTTTGGTTGTTGTCTTTAGTTTTTGATCATTGTCGTTAGTCTTTGGTCGTTATCAGTGTGAAAGGAGCCTAATGTTATTAAAGAAACAATCTCAAATGCCAAACAAAAATTATTAAAATGATTAGGTAAAAACTTCCACATTGCTACAGAAAAATTTAATTCTTGTTGAATCATCTGTATTATAGAATCATAATTTCATCTCTGAGTTCTTTGGCTTAATGTCCTCTTTATATAATGAATATATATATATATATAAGGAACAATTATTAATTTATATTTACAAATTTCTACAATAATCATATCATTATTTTTACAATCTATTATAAATCATCATTATTTGATAGTATAAATGATGATAATCCAGCAAAACAAAGCTATTCATTAACTCAACTATTGTTGAGATCTCAGTTTATATATAGCAGGTTAAATCAGCAGTCTCCAGACTTTTAATCATGCACTTTATAAAAAATGAAATCCCACACAACAGATATATATTATGATTAGGAAAAAAATATTCTTGAAAATTCCTTATATACTGCTAGAAGTGCATGCACCATACTTTAGATTAACTGGATTAAATGATGAAATAAACTAAAGCACAAAAGTAGAAGATTAAATACTTATTTATTTAGATAACATTTTTGACTATTCAATAGCCATTATTAACTGAACATATACAGAATTCTATTGATAAAATGGAATTTAATTTCATTGTTATTAATTGTAGGATGAATCATTATATGGGTTAAATGATATCAATGCCATGCATGCTTGAAGATAAGTTCATTTCATTTTTTCTGATATTTTTGAAATGTTCAAGTTGTGCATAATTTACTCAAATTAAATAAAATACCAAATAAATAAATATAATAGGGAAAAAATAGAAACTATAGATTTTGGTTTGATTTTTCATAAGACAATGCTTCCAGTATTCTGAAATTTTTGGTCTCTTGACTGTAATTAAATAAATATAACTTATATAAAATTTAATAATAATATATTAAAAGTTGATTATAAAATATTTATGTAATCTTGTTAATTTAAACATTTTAAAAAATATAAAAACTTACCAAAGTTCAGAAATCTTTGTATGCATCAAATTTTCTGTAAACTTTTTAAATATCACAATTGGATCCATTTTTGCATTATATCCTATAATTTAAAAGTTATTTTAATAAGGTTAATTGCCCAATTTAAAACAATTATATATATTGTAGAATCTAGTTATCCAATTCTTACATGTATGATATTCAGTATTATGGGATAGTCATTATTGCCTAATTACTATAAAAGTTTTTCTTTCAAGATTTTTATATAATAATTTTAATAATCATTATTCCTTTGTAGTGTCAATAAATTTATGTATTATATTGTTTTAGAAATAGAACATAACTTTAATTTGAATACAAAGAAATATATAATGATTATTAAAATTATTATAGAAAAAAACTTTTTTTGTATGGTTTATTATTTAAAGTATTATCCTTAATTAAGCCCATCATTATTTCTGTTCTTCATATGACATGACACTTCATTTATTAATTATTGTTGCAGCTCTATAATTGTTATATTATAAAAGATCAATTCCAGATACTGCACAAATCAGGAGTGAATAAACTCCCTAATATATATCAAATAAACCTTTGATGATAATAGATGAATTTTAATAATTTGAAATAATTTTGACTAATGTTAGCACCATCTTAGAATTAAGAAAAAATTAATAATAAGGAGTGATGCCGTCTATAAGTTAATAATATTGAAACAGTTAAAGATAGGCTCAATATAGTCAAACATGAATAAACTCAATATACTTTAATATAATTTAATACTCAATAAAATTCAATACTCAATAAAATATGGAACAATAACAATCACAAACTCCATAAAAATTAAACTTTTTAAAACTATTATCATTTCAACAATAACATGGATGTGAAACATGGAGCCTTACTCAAAGTGAGCTACTACACAAAATCAGTGCATTCAAGGGATAATGCCTGAGAAAAACAAACAAAATACATTGGACTGAATACAAAACCACAGAATAAGTAAAATGAGTTCTTATCTACCAAGACAATCTCACATCTTATTCTTCAACAACAGCAATTCAGATAGTTTGATCACATACAAAGGATGCTCTTCCATAGGCTACCAAACATTGCTCTGAATGGAAGTATTACAACAAGGCAACCATCAGAATGAGTAAGGAAAAGCTGGCTGAGAGCTATAAATGAAAAATGCCAGCTATCCAGTCTCAGGTCAATGATTGAAATAAAAAAATCAAAGCAACTGGAGACTTTGTATAAAAGGGATTATACCCTATCACCAAATGTGCAAGATGAAAGAAATGAAAACATGGTCTTTAAAAATAAAAAAAAAAATAATATCCTATCACCAAATGTGCAAGATGAAAGAAATGAAAACATGGTCTTTAAAAATAAAAAAAATAATAATAATAATAATAATCTTTCCTGAATCCTGCTAAGCTGCCTCAAAGTGGGAGGGGTGTACATGGGCAGAATAGGCAATGCAAGTCAGAAATTTCATTTCTTGTAGAGTCACCCTTAGATAGAAGGCTACTCCACTATGCTCAACTAAATGCTAGCAGGTATCCCCACCTCGGTGGTGTTTTTCTAGTATGCAATGTTACAAAGTAGAAAACAAAAGCACACGGCCCAGATTAACAAGGTCTACGTCTGTGAGTTAGGCAGAGGCTCACATTCGGAAAGTTTACTACACTCTCTCTTGGCCACTGGTGGCGAAAGCAGCACCAACGCAAGCCTGACTACTGCAATATACCCACAGTAGGAAACAGGTCACCACATTAGAGCCCAACCAGCCAAAGTGTTTCCCTAGAAACTCAGCCAGAGACCACCAAGGCTGGAAAACCATGCCAATGCATGAAATGGACAACAGACAGTAACTAATTCATCATGTGTACATACTACACAATAACAAAATTAGAAACTGACATTACAGGGTACAAAAGAGAACTCTATGACAAAGTCACAAGCAGATACCCAAACATCACAGTTATAGAACAACGCATAGCAGATCAAAGAAGAACCATCATCCACAGAAACCTCATACCATACAGTACATTAGAAAGCATTAAAACTCAGGTAGCACAACAAATATCACAATATGAAATCAATTCACACACACAAATAGAACACGAAGTGGAACAGACACCAGAAATAACATACATTAATGACAACACACCCCATCAACAACACTGACACAGACCTAATAAATACACTCCAGGAAACATTAACCAAATTCACAGGTACTGATCCCATGCAACGTCCACGCATTCCTAAACTTCACAACACACAACAGTTGAACAATACACTACATTGTATGAACACACACATTCTACCAAAATTTATTAATTCAGAAACAACACTCATAGAAATACACACACTTATTTATTCTGCTGCTGTCACTGTCACTACACACCTAGGTCTTAAAACACTTCCAAACAAGATGGGCACAAACACAAAACACCACTTAAAACCTGTCTGGCAAAAACGACTCGAAAAACAAATAAACGAAATCAGAACTGAATTAGGTAGACTCACCCAATACACAAAAACAACACATCTGCAAAACTCATGAAATCTATTAGAAAGATTTTCAGAAAACTAAAAACACACACATGCCATGAAAACCACAACACACACATTAAAGAATACATAGACACACTAAAACAGAAACTTACAGCAAAATCACAACGCCTGAAACGATACAAAACCAGTTTAGCACGTAAACAAGACAACACATTATTCACAAACAACGAAAAGACATTCTACAGAAACATAAATACTAAAGACCCTAGACAAGCACAAAACAGAGAAATACCAACACAACAATCACTCACTAGCTTCTGGTCTGCCCTGTGGGCAGTGCCAGTTATACACAACCAGAGAGCCAGCTGGATCGCAGAAGAGGAGACACGCATATTAAATGTACCAGAAATGCCCTATACTGCCATTGCCACAGAAGAACTCACAAACACAATAAGACGCACACACAACTGGAAAGCCCCTGGTGTAGATGGCATCCAGAATTTCTGGTACAAACATTTTACCTGTCTTCATGACTTACTGGCCAAACATCTCACACATCTCATACACGAACCGAAAGACACACCTCCCTTTCTTACACAAGGCATCACTTTCATGAAACCCAAGAGCACAAACACTGGAAACCCATCACAGTACAGACCAATCACATGCCTACCAACACTATACAAAATTTTAACCTCATGTATCACCAACAAAATATACACACACATCGAAGAAAACAACATTCTCACAGAACAACAGAAAGGTTGCCGTAGAAGTCACATGGGGTGCAAAGAGCAGCTGATCATCGACACAACAATACTCAAACAAGTACACAGACAACACAGACACTTACACGCAGCATACATAGATTACAAAAAGGCATTTGACAGTGTACCACATTCATGGCTCATACAAACATTACAACTTTATAAAATCAATACTACATACATCACATTCCTACAAAACATAATACAACACTGGAGAACAACACTACATGTCACTATAAATAACAATCACGTAGCCACAGAACCCATACACATTAGACGTGGTATTTTTCAGGGTGACTCCCTCAGCCCACTTTGGTTCTGCCTCGCCCTAAATCCACTTTCCAACAAACTGAATACATCGAATTGTGGCTACAACATTAGACAAAACCGAACAACACATTACACACTCTCACATCTTTTATACATGGACGACATTAAGCTGTATGCCTCAACACAAACACAATTACAACAGCTATTACAAATCACACACACATTTTCAAAAGACATCTGCATGGAGTTTGGTCTAGACAAATGCAAAACAATCCACATAGAAAAGGGAGTCCTAAAGAAAGGAGACTTCACTCTTGAAAATGGAGACACTATCGAATCCATGGAAGAGGGTGAAGTGTACAAGTATTTGGGATTCCAGCAGGCCAGACTCACAGAACAGAAGAAAACTAAACAAACATTGTCAAAACAGTACACCAACAGATTAAATAACATTTTGAAAAAGCATCTGAATGGAAAAAACACAGTGAAAGCCATCAACACATTCGCCATACCAGTTCTGACTTATTCCTTTGGAGTGATACAGTGGACACAAACAGAACTAGAATCACTCCAAAGAAAAACACGAACAGCACTTACAAAACACCAGTACCATCACCCGAAATCTGCCATAGAAAGAACTACTCTCCCACGCAAGGAAGGAGGACGTGGGCTTATTGACATTCCACATTTACACGACAGACAGATTTATAGTTTGAGAGAGTTCTTTCATAAAAAGCAACATACATCACAACTACATAAAGCTATAGTCTTGGCAGATAGAAACATCACACCATTAAATCTACAGAACAACACTTCAAACCCAATAGACAATATTGCACACATACAAGAAAAGAAAACATCCTGGAGTAGAAAGGAACTCCATGGCAGACACCCACACGACCTTCAGAAACACTTCATAGACACCAAAGCGTCAAACAGCTGGTTAGTCAGGGGGATCTATTTACAGAAACAGAAGGATTTGTAATAGCAATACAAGACCAAGTAATAAACACAAAAAATTACAGAAAATATATACTGAAGGACAGCACATTGACAAACGACACTTGTAGGAAATGCCACATAGCACCCGAAACGATTCAACACATTACGTCGGGTTGCAAGCTGCTTGCACAAACAGATTACCTACAGAGACACAACCAAGTAGCAAACATAATACACCAAAAGCTTGTAACCAAACACAAATTAATAAACACACTCACACCATACTACAAATACATACCAGACACAATCCTAGAAAACTCGACACACAAGATGTATTACGACAGAACAATCCTAACAGACAAAACCATACACCACAACAGACCAGACATCACTCTCATAGACAAGCAAAACAAAGTTACCTACATTATAGACATCTCAATACCAGACACACACAACATCCAGGATGCATTTACCCAAAAAATTAGCAAATACACAGAACACTCACAAGAAATTAAGTGTCTCTGGGGAATGCAAAAATTAGTCATAGTACCCATCATTCTCTCCTCCACAGGAGGAATCCCTCATACACTACACAAAAGCCTCAAAACACTAGATCTATATCTCAAGACATACAAAAAGATCTCTACTCAATACATGCAACATAGTAAGAAAGTTTCTCATCACTGATAGAGACAGTTCGCTCAAAACACTAGATCTATATCTCAAGACATACAAAAAGATCTCTACTCAATACATGCAATATAGTAAGAAAGTTTCTCATCACTGATAGAGACAGTTAGTTAAATTACAATTAAACATCATAAGTAGCTATGTCTTGACTTGTGTCCGACATAGCACTTTGCTCCGGAGATACTCCATGCCCACACTGATGTTAATATAATAATAATAATAATAATAATGAAATTTTGCCATATAAATACTAAAAAATTTTTAATTTTCATTATTATTGACAGATATGTAGACAAGCATATAAATAACAAGCATTTTTAATAGGAAAGTTATTTTTACTTGAATATAAATATATTAAAAAAAACAGAACATTTAGTTAGAAGATTCTTATAAATAAAAATGACCTTGAAAGACTGAAAATGTTTGTACATGTATTTTAATAGCTTTATATTCAAGTAAAACTGAATTTTCTACTAAAGCATGATTGTTATTTGTGTGTATAATTAGAAGGAAGGTGGAACTATAGTTTTGTTATATATAAGAGAGTTTTTATACAGATAAATTATTGCTTTAGACACAATTGGAGAATGAAAGTTATTTACATAATATGCAGGTAAAAATTTAAAGTTGATATAAAAAGTATGCAATAAAAAAAAATGTATATATACAGATGAACTTATTACTTTTAGGCACTTTCATATGTTTATACTTATGCACAACACCTTTATCATCATTATGAGTAACATAGTACAATTCAAAAGTGGAAAAATTTTCTACTATAATTGAAGAACTTTTTTCTTTATTAAGCCATCATCAGCAAATTACGAAAAACGAATAAATATTAGAATGTTATTCAAACATAAAAAACTTAAGAATACATTTAAAAATTAAAAATACGATATCATAATATAGTATATAATAGTATTTACATAATAGTATACCATATAATAATAGTATACCAAAAAATAAAACATAATATCATATATAATAAAGGAATAAGCGTGTGGTGTCCATGTTTCTGCGCATGTGCGAACTCCCGCGCCAGAAGTGTCGCCGTTACTATTTTCTCTCGCTTCGAATCTTTAATTGCGTCTTCTGGAAAACTAAATCCCAATCTCATTATAACTTTTGCTTTAAATTATCATAGATTACTTCCTATTTATGTCTGTATACTTCTTTTTGTTATTTGACTTCAATTTCTGTCTTTTTCGATCGAAAAATGTTGACTGTTCCCAGCTCGAGAGTTCAGTTTGCATTCGGCGTGTCGAGGTTACATAAATGTTGCATTTAAAAAATATTTAATTTATTTCAGAATTTAAATAATATTTTATTCATTTCAGAAATTATGATTTTTTAGTTTAAGATAAAAATTATAATTATTATTTAAATAACTGAAAAGGTAAATCGATAGTTTGTTAGTTGCCAATTTCAATAAAGAAAATTTCAAAGTTTGGTCTGGAGAAAAAAACAAGCAAAAGCATTATATACAAGGTTATACTAAATAAATGAAAAATCTCAAATTTGATAGATAAACAAATGTTTTGTTTTTGGTCTATTTGGGCACATAGTGACCAGGGGCTAACTAGTTAATAACAAAGTAGAATAAAATAAAGTAACAAAATATATAATTAAACTTGATGTTAGCAAATAATTTTTAAATAAGCCATTGTGGCAGTATTATCGACAGCTGGTTGTCATTTATCACATGATATCGCTTCTTATATTGTTGTATAACTAAGGATTCAGCAATTTTTATATCACCACTATTTAATGGTTTAATAATTCTTGCCTGGTTCCAGTGGATCATGATATCATACTTGTAAAAGGATCTAACCAAAGCAGTGTCAAACTGCACAGCCTCTACTGACTGTTTGTGTTCGTTAAGCCTAGTTTTTAGACATCGCTTTGTGCTACCTATGTAAATCTCGTCTCTGCAAATCATTATTATATATAGGTATTAAGTACACTCCTGAACAGTCTAAAACAAGTACTGATGGTTTAACATTCTATATATTATGGTAAACTGAATCAAGTCTATTATATGGGAATATCAGATTTCTACTTTGGAGTGCTTTCTTGATAGTCTACATAGGTTTATGGTATTTAACGGAGCTGGTGTAGGACACAATATTTCAGGGTGGATCCACATGGTTAGAGATGTTTTGCATGTTTACCTGCAGAGATCTTTCTATATTTCTAATAAATGTAGTATTATAACCATATAATCTAGCTTGTTCATTTATTATATTATATTCTAATTTTTTAGCAGCTAAAGTATTACAATGTGTTTCCATTCTATTTAATAGGAAACAAAATGCAGCCATCTTATAAGTAAATGGGTCACACGACCGTCATGGAATAAAGATCAGTGCATATGTGGTTTTTCTATAAACAGTAGTATACAAACTTTTATCAATGACAGTGATATCTACATTTAAGTAATGGACATTTACCTGTGATTTCTGTTCTAATTTAATACTAAGGCCTAATATGTTGTCATTAAAAAAATCTAGGATGGATAATACATTTTTACTATCATCACAGATGATAAAGATATCGTTAACATATCTTTGTAATTAAATTAATATCAGTGTGAATTAACGTTAACAATATTTGCTCCTTATGACAGTATACAAGCTCAGCTATTATGCCAGCCATTGGTCCCCCTATCAGGACACCTATACATTGTCTATAAAATTGATTATTTTAAGTAAAAAAAGAGATATATTATGAGATGTGATAAGTCCCTAAGATTTGAGGTGGTACATTACCCTGCGTATTTTCTAAGAATATATAAAAATAGGCACGCCAATTCAAGTTTAATTGAAGGGTATAGAGCATTATTATAGTCAGCCACCACCAATTGATCACTATTCTGTAACTGATATTGCTTAAGGGTGTGTAAAAAATCAGTTGCTGACTGCACTGTATACAGGTAATCCTTCAGCTTGCCAATACTCCATTTAGCAATAATTTTCTCAAGCGGAGTTAAAGGAGATCTGGTTTTATCCACTATTAGACGAATGCTGATAAGCTGTTTGTGTGTTTACATGGGCAGACATGTCAGGTCCGGAAGCTGTCTACATTTCCAAAATGTCAGAAATCCCGGTTTGCACATCAAGTTCTGGACTCTATTTTGAATAGTAGTAGTTGGATCCTCGATTGATAAGCTGGGCAGTGGACGAAGTGATATATAATCCATAATTAAGTTTTCATATTGGTTAGAGATGGCATAATTACTAATTTCTTTGTTTTATCCTCACGGGTGCATGCGAGATTATTACGATCTAACAAATGCCTTACAGATTGCACTTTGAGAGAGAGAATCTTCTCTGTTCCATTAATTTCCTAGGATTAGCATGGGTATTGGATGCAATAATGTAAGCACTCCTTAACTGTTCTCTCTCTTCAGGAGGAATTTTTGTTAATAATCATTCGACAGTAGAGACCATATCTTTACGTTTTACATAAGCATTAATACCACATGTAGGCCCTAAGGTTAAGACCTCTTCTATATATGTTGGAATATTAAAACTCTCTATAGTAGTGACCACATTAGAAAGTGGAAGTTTATTGACCATTTAATGTCGTAATTGGTTTCTAAATACAGCAATATCTTGCATAGTCCGGTTTCAAATAGTTCGGGTTTCACTATAGTCCGGATTGTAATTGTTAATAAAAAATGTTTAATTTACTTTAGTTTTTTATAATAAATATGAAATGTAAGTGTGCTTGCTACTTACTACCTATATATGACTCGAATTGCCACTATGACAAGCTGAGACAAGCAAGTGGCTGCTCTAATGTTGTCAAATTTATCTGAACATTGTTATAGTGCCTGCCTCTCAAGTGCAATGTCATCAGTTGTTTACAGCAAACGCTTAATTGAATCATTGAATAGGAACGAATACTGGCATATCGGCATTTGTGACTCATCAGCCTGCAGCAGCCCAGTTCAAGTGGGAATCCGCTTTAACGGAGAGCGCTGCTCTGCATTTGGAATGGCGCTGAGCGGCCAACTTGGAGAAAGCGAATGAGTTCGCCTGCTGGGAAAGCCTTCTTTTTCTATTCATCTTTATGGGCTCGGACCCACTTTCTGTCCCCTTCTGTCTATTTAAAATCTTTTATAAAGATTTACATGTTTAAATTGTATGAAATAATTATTAATGTAAGAATATGCAATTTAAAAAAAACATATGAGACAAATCGAAAATTTCTTGGAACCAATTATAATTTTTCCCATAGGTTACATACCTCAAACAGTCCAGTTTCAATTAGTCCAGTAAGAAAGAGGAACCAATTAACTGGACTATGCGAGGTATTGATGTACCCATTTCAGCTTCTTTATGTACTTCCTCCTTAGACGTTGTTTATATCATTGGAGCTTCAAAATCAAATGTGGTGAATGTGTCGTTTGCGTCTATTTTTAGCTTTCTAATCCTATTCAAGACTGTAGATGTTATAAGGGGGGATTTTTCGGTGCTCCCTAAAATGCTATTGCACCATATCTACAGTCTTGGATAGGATTAGAAAGCTAAAAATAGACGCGAACGACACATTCACCACATTTGATTTTGAAGCTCTGTACCCGACGCTAAAAATAGAGCCCGTTTGCCTGCTCTTCTATAGATTTTTACTGGAGCACGTTCCACAGGACCAGAACAATCCACAGTTCCTGCATGAAATAGTGCACACCATATGCTATAATTCGTATTTTACCTTCGGAGGCAAGTTATAACTCCGCCCAAGAAGCCATATAGCTGACTGGCCAGACCAACGCCGGCAGCGGAGTAATACATTTTTAGCATTTTTAGCTATCAGTTGAGGTTGAGACGGAGTATAGTAACATTCATAAGTGATATTAATTATGATGTTTTCGTCTTTCGTTGAATCACATGACTCTCGGTATTTCTTCTGTCCAATCACGTGACCCTCACAAAATGCTTAATTTTAGATTAATTACAAAGATCAATAAAATTTTCAGGTTGTGAATTAGATTTTATTTCTTAACTATAAGGGATACATTTATACTTTCTAATCCATTGGCTATTTCTAATTTGCTAGGATTGTCTAATTCATAATTATAATACTGTTTTGAATAAAACATCTTCAGATAGATGACCACATGGTAAAGCATCAACTTACCATCTTAGAAGATCTGGATTCAAATCCAGGTCTCACATATCCATTTTTCAAGAAGGGGCAAACCCATCTTGAAAAACGGAGGAATGAATGAGGTTCTGTGTCTGGCCCCATTGAACCTCATTCATTCCTCATTGAATCTTCTGATTGACTCCATCATAGATGTTGGCTATTTTTAGAAGCATACCAGCAATTTATTACTTGAATATAAAAGTGTGGGCTCTAAAAGTGATTGTTACCATAGAATATACCAAATATGATATAGTGGCTTAACCTAACAGTCTAATTTGAATAAAACATCTCTAAACTATTAGGTTTATATTGAGAGGACACATCATTCTGATTATCTTATATTAGTTTACATTAATTCAGATTCATACACAGAAAATTTTTCTTATAATAGAAGTATGCAAATTTTTTTGATCATTATCCAGTTTTCAAATGTCAATGTGATGTGATCCTATCCATCAGTTATATGGAAAAACAGTAACTTTAAATTTCTCATTTTTTTTAGTCAGATGTTACTTTTGATTTTTATTCTTCATTATAACAGCAGCAGTTAGATGGATCAAAATTTGTATCAAAGAAATTAGATGACTTGTATACTATATATACTATGGTGTAAGGTGATTTCACTTCTTTGATGCGATGTGCAAATATGCTAAAAGCTTTTGACTGGCAAGCTGGATTACAATTAAGCAGAGGCTATAATTGAAATCGAATGGAGAATTGCTGCGGAATTCAATGTTTTTAGCAGCAATTTAAGATATCTTAAGTGCTGAAATTGAAAATGGAAGTAGGAAGCTGCATGCAATTTAAATCTGAAAAATGTGTATCTGATGAACATTTATGTATTGCTGGTATATGCTTCTAAAAATCAAGTTATTTGTTGAGCCATGTGCTTTTGATATTGAAAGAATACAAATAATGCCTTTCCATGTTTGTTTGTAAGTTAAAATAATTAGTACATTGGTAGTTATATTTAAAAACAGTAGTAATATATGCCATCACAATCATTTCTTTTTTTTAAACTCCAATCAATCTCTTTCTTTGCATATTAAATTACCAGTTTCTGTGCTTTAAACTGTTATCATTATTTTTCATTGCTACCTTCATTATTCTGTTTTTTAATTTTATTGTTTTTATAATTTCATTTTATTATCCTGTTTTTGTTACTTTCTTATTTATTTAAACTTCATTAATTAGAGGCAAGATAAAAGCATTAAAAAGACCAGATTTGGACTATTAGTTGAATATAGTATATCTATAGAAGATTCAGCAATGTTAAATCTTTAAATATAACTAACTGTTTTCACATCTTTATTATTGCTATTTTTGGAAAATGTAACATGTTGCAAATAGTATCTGAGAAGTAATTATATTATTGATTGGTAAGAGGCTCAGTTTTTATTGAGTTATTAAAAGGAATTTTTTGAACTGATTCCAGATCTTAAATGTTTTAGTATAAATTTCTTAAATATTATTGCCAAAGAACTTAATTTATTCAGGATTTTAACATACATTTAAATTTTCAATGTTTTTAGAATTTAATTCTCAATTTCTTTTACAACTTCACTTAAACCTCCCCATCTTATAAGATAATTTAGAATCAAGACAGTAAAGCATTCTTACATTTAATATCTGAAATAAAAAATTCATTATTTTATTGAAAAATGATTAATAAAATTAAACTTAATCTTGTTTTTTAGTTAATTCCAGAAAGAATTTCTATACCTTTATTGAAAGTACTTTTAGTTGGAATATCTAAAGTGGATATACAAAAAAAATCTGGTAATATACATAATTGAGAATATAAAATAGTTAAAGTTTATTTAATTTTGATGTACCATAAAATTGTTTTGTTATTATTTTAGCTCCCTGCATGTTGACTGTATGGTCTCCATCAGAAAAAGCCATTCAAATGTTGTCAGAAGGAAAGCTTTTAAGAATATATAATCTAATCCCAGGTTCTAAACGGTAATTGTTAAATATTTCATTATGTGTAAATTATATTGAACAAAATACCATTTCAATGAAAAACATTTTTTAAGTATATACAAATAGCCCTTGATTTATAGAAATTTCCATTTTATAAATCAGTGTGATTATAAATTAGAAATAACTTATTATTGATAATCCATTATAATTATTTGTTATAGAATATATACATATACTACAGCATTATAATAAACTTATAAATGCAAAATTAAAATAATTAGACACAAAATGTAAAGTTCTGGTATATTGGACCATTGTACTTGTGCTGATAGGCATGTAATTTATATTGACTAATCTTAGCATTATTGCATCATGGCTATAAGTGTGTGGGACTGGAGGGTCGATTTTGAAAAGATTCAACTGCCGAGTGGAGACAGTCGAGTCAGGATTCTGACACCAGGTGTGATAAGTTTTTCGCACTCACACCAAATGCGGATTTTAGAATATAAGGCCGAAAATTTCAAATAAGGCACATGGATAAGTGGCCACGGAGTTCAGATGCTGTTGGAAACACACAGAAGAAAATGCGACTAATTTAATTAATAAAAACAAAAACATTTATTGACACTAAACTACAAAAATATATATAAAATAACCTTCACTAAGAACAAAAACAGATAATTTCAAGAATAGACATACAAATTATTAATCCTAATACTAATAGCTCAAGAAAAACCAAGGAAACCCTTCTTATTATACTTATAGTAACCTGTCCTAACCTTAACGAACTTTCGCGCCTATAAACAATACCTTCTGAGAGAGAGCTGTCTCAATTTCTTCTTTTTCTCTTCTAAAGTTGTTTAACATATTTGATGAATATTTCTAAGAGACGGAAGACATCTAGACAAGACGACGGACACAACTGTCGGACAGGACTGATGGACACACCACAAGTGCTCTCGGACAACTGACAGCATACCACAAGTGCTCTGCCCGGCTAACACTGATCTCTAACTTTTTGGAGCAGAGTCCGTTCCTGCCCCTCGATGTTTTCACCAATCCATTCGGATGAGAGAAAGAGTTCGAATTCATTCTCGAATCCCATTCGCTCCAACAGATGACAATTTTTCCCGGGATTGGCTGCAGAACTGTCAGGATTTCGTTTTTTTTATGACTCGGGGGTTGTTGGGAGATTCGTTAAACTTTGAACCCCTTAATGTCAGTGCTAAGAACTTTATTTTCTCTCTCGAGGTATGGTTTATAACAAGTTTTGTAATTTAGAAGGAAAAATTCTTACCCGCCAAAAGGTTATTCAAAAATTCTAGTCTAAAGATTTTCTTGGTTTTGATAGTTTTTCTTCAGTTTTATGCTTACATAACTTCATTTAAAGCATATCCTTTTATCCAATTATAATTATATGCTGATTTAACATTATTTTATAAAGTTATAAGAAATAATTGATAGTTAAGACATTCGTTAAAACACATAAATATCCTAGTATTAATGGCTTAACATTGTAACATTTAGCAGAGTATGTAGTTAACAACATCTTATAACATAATAAAAAAAATAAAACAAAAAAAATCATTTTTACACATATATATATCGAATAGGAAGGGAGCAGTTGGCTTCAACGGATGGTACCAGAAAATTGGTGACAGTAATATATCTGTGGTGGTTGGTTAGTCAGCTGGTAACAGGAGACCTTTAACTATGGCGGTTGTTTACAAAACTCCTGCACGATGTCTCCAAGATGAACACGTGTGAAAATAGCTGTAAATATTTAGACGAATTTATAGAAAAAGGGAGCAAAGGTGGGGTTTGGAATCTCATTTTAGACGAATATATAGAAAAGAAGGTTAAAGATGGGTTTTGGAATCTCACATAAGTACAAGTTAATTATAGGTCAAGGGCTATATACATATTTTTGAGATAATCAGTTTGTACATTGATAAAGATTTTTTAAAACAAAATTTTGGGTGTTATTAAAACTGTATAATAAGCATTCAAATTAAAATCATTTTATATATATTTTATTTTATATGTTATCTGTTTTTTCTAAATAACATCTAGAATCTAGAAGAATATTTTTGAATTACATTTTTATAATTTTAATAAATTCAAAAACTTGTGTTAGTTAAAATATTTTAAATTTACATTATCAGATTAATAAACACTTTAAATCTAAGTTCTCCTTCACATTAATATCTTATATCTGAATTGCAATTAAGTTTCAATAATCTATACCCGTGGTGGCGAACCTACGGCACGCGTGCCAGGAATGGCACGCAGAACAATTTTGCTGGCACGTGGCATATATTTATATTTATATATACATACATAAAACGTTAAGCTAGAATTTTATATTTTCCAAATTTTCGCTGCGCAAAAAATTTGCGTTGTGACCATATAAATCTTAGTCACTTTTATTCTACTTGCAATTGTGCGTATGCCGTTGTAGTGTTAGTTGACTTAATCATTTTTGCTTCCTTATGTAACTCGACTGAAAATCTGTTAATTGCATTTCAAGTTCGTCCAACTTTAACCAGTCAAATGTTGTTACAATAGGTGCAGATAGCCTGAATTTATCAAGATACACGATAAATTTTGTAGTTTCTGCAAATTATCTATTGATAAATTGACTTGTGAGTGAATCTTGATTGAAACTCACTGATTATACAGTTAATAACTTTTGAAAATTCTGTAGTCAGTTTAGCTCCATCCGGTTTTTCATGAAAGTTCAAACCTGTGAATAATTTTTTCAAATTTGGAAAATATTTGAAGCTTTTGGAAGCGATTACTCGATATAATATTTGAAATTTTGTTTCAAATGCCTGAATTAGATCAAATATGCCAATGATAGTCTTATTGATACATTGTAATTTAACATTTAATTCATTCAAATTTAGGCATAATGTCTGCCGAAAACATTAATTTTGAGGTCCATTCAGTATATATATATATTCCTATAACAAATTATCTGGCACGTTAGTATATTAAGAAATATAACTTTTTAAATTTTTGGCACACCAGCAGAAAAAGGTTCGCCACCCCTGATCTATACTAATAAACAAAGAAATAATTTATGAAAAATTTAGAATTGTACATATTTTTTATTTGTTACTTGAATTCTACATCCTAAACAAGTTTAAAATTATCTAGATCTAGAAAAATTATTATGAATTTATTACATATAGATATAAAAATGTAGATGGTATTTTTCAGGAATTGGAAGATGCAAATTCAGTTAAACAGTACTAAATCAACTGATTATGAAGAAATAAAAAATAATAGTGATTTAATAGAATTGTGTCATATTCCTAGAATGGTAAGTTGTTTCTATTATTCAAAATTATAAAATTGAGGCAATATTATTATAATGACATCAAATTTTATTTAGGAAAAAATATTTAATAAACCTATAAAAAGAGCTGCAATTAATATATACTTTTTAAAAGAAATGAACAAATTATTGTTATATACTTTTAATAAAGGTGAACAATAATCAATATTTAAAAATTTAAAAAAAGTTGGGACATTTAAATAGCAGATACAAAAAAATATAAATAAATTAAATTTATATATATATATATTTTCTAGAAGATTAAAATTTATATTTTACTAAACCAAAATTATTTGTATCTTATAAGTTTATTAGCACAACATTTCTCAATGGAGGTACTACAGTTTTTAAGTTATGTTTTTATAAATTTTCATGGAAGTGTTTGTTTTGTTAGAATAAACATTACAAATACTGAGTGAATGGTAATATTTCATTTGGTTCAAAATAAATAAAATATATGTTCTCTGTTTAAGTAGATAATTTGTACCAAAAATTATCATTTAAGTTGAAAATCATGTAAATTCAATTCTAAATTTAATATAGATAAAACATGCACATTGATGAATATAATAATTAGATAAAATTAATGAAAATAATGTGATCACAGATATGAAAATTTAAAATTGTGATATTTTTGTAAAAAATTTTTTTTTGATGGAGTTTTTTGTTTGCATTTTATAAAAAAACAACACAAAGAAAAGACTTATAAATTTTGCATCATTAATTTGCAGAATTTGAAACCATTTAAATCATGGAGCTACTGTATTAGTTTATTAGATTAATTTATTTGAAGATTTATTAATTATATTTACAAAATATATTAGTTTAATAGAACTTTTTGTTCATTGCATTTATCATAAATCAATAATTATTAATGTTTTTATTTGATTGAAAAGTGTTAAAAAGTACGAATATGATATCAAAATATTCATAAATTTTTAGATATTTTCTCAAATAATTTTATATTGGAAACACTCATTTGAATTCTCTGTAAAAGCTGTTAAGGGTTAAAAAACTTAATGGCTCAAAAAGATTGATTTAACAAAAAACATTATTATTTTAACTTATGAATTTTCATCATATAATTCATTTTGCTGATGTTTTTTTCATAATTTTATATATTCAACTGAAAATTTTCAAGATACCTCTATTTAATATTTATCTTGTTAAATTTAAATTTATTAATTTTTGCCTTTTTAAAATAAATATAAATGACTTCATATAAATCTTGGTACATTAAATTTTGGTTATAATCAGAAATACTAATAATTACAAAATGATTATTAGTTAATCTCATGTTAATTTGATTACAATAGTATTACACTTTGGAATACAGTTGATGATTGGTTAACAAACAGATTGGTCTATGAACAAATCAGATAATAAACACTTTTGCAAAAGATTTTTATGTTCAGACAATGAACACATATTCATTATAATGAACACCTCACAGAACAAACTGTGGGATCAGTGGATTGATGAAATGACAGGCTTAGGCCTTGTACATTCATGGACTGACAGGTAAGGATGGGAGAACAGTGGTTTTTCCCAATTAAAATGAATTCGGAGACAATTTAAAACAAATCAAAGATTTATTAAAAGAGGTAAGAGAGAGTTTTTACAATTTTTTGGTCTTAAAATGGTACCCAAATCAAATTGAGGTTAATAGGTTTCGGGATCAATGACAATGCTATTAATCAATTCTGATGAAAAATCCTGAAGAAGAAAGAAAAACAATTTATCAAAATCCGTTAAACTAGGGGATTTACGCGATTCAAATAATAATAATCTAGCCAAACTTCCCCCAGCGGTTTAATTTAGAATTAACTGCCAAATTAATAATTATTTATAAATTACGCTAAGGTGCCACCAGGGGGAAGTTTGGCTAGATTAGGATTATTTGAAAAACAATTGACATTGGCAGATTCTTTAATGCCCCTCAAATGGGAAAAAATATGATAGATGAAAATGCAAGATTGTGTATGTATATATTATTGTTATTATATATAATAACAAATGTTTATGTGTTAAGTAACATATAAATGTTTACGTAGTAAGAAATTATATAATTTTTTTATATTTTTTTGGAGTCTCCAGAACGAATTAATCAAATTCCCATAAAAATCTATGGTAAATCAATGATTGGTTAATGAACAATTCAGGTAGCGAACATAGTCTTTGAACGGATTATGTTTGTTAACTGATCACCCACTGTAATGTGTTTATATTACTTCAAATAGAGAAATGGGACTAATTAATTAAAATATAAATTGTGGATTGCTGATAATTAAAATATATTCTAAATAATCAAATTTTATATATTAATAAATTTAATTGATAAACTTTGGCATTTCACAAAATTATTACGTCTACTTATCCCTTCCGATCTTAAAATATTTATAAATATATCTTTTTTATAATTGAATTAAAAAATAAAAAATTAATTTATGCAAAGATGTTCATTACCAGAAGTCCTCTATCTTGATTTAAGGTTCAAATACATTTAAATGCTGTCAAAATTTATGATGCATTTTCTGTTGAATCATTTCTGTTTTCTATGTACAATATTATAAATTTCAATTTAAGCTGTCATTAATATTTGTAAAATTCTTATATTTCTGTTTAATTAAACAAATTACAGTATGAAAAAATATCATATTTTCCTGGACACATTTATAACATAATTTATAAGCATAATAAAATTTTTATTATTTATAAAATGCATAATATTATTTTTTATTGATTTTTAATATAATAATACTTTTTCACACTCTGCTAAAATTATAATATGCTGTTGAACCATAGAGTCAGAACATTGATCTAAGCTTTTTACAATTGGTATTGTCCATCTGCATTTCCTTTTCATTTACTGTAGTGAAACTTTTTGTGCATTTTGGTTTTGATGTTACGTCTCTATCTTTCAACTCATTTTTGAATAATGCCCAAATAAAGATTTAAAATAAGGGAAAATTATTTCATAAATTTCTCTGATAATTATTAGTAACTATGCACTTTAATAAAAATCACGGTGAGAAAATTATGCAACTTTCATTCTTAATTTTCTTTTTCTAAATCTTAGATGAAAATTGTATAAAGGAGAATAGTTCATAACTAAATATTGTAATTATATAAATAATTTATAAAATTTGATATTCTAATGGGACTATTGTGTATGAAGTAATTTATGGTTAAACATGCAGTTATTTTTATGATTAATGCTACAATAAAAAGAAATACTTTAGGAATAACTGATAATTATATATAAAATGGAAAGCATATTATTGTAAAATTTGAATTTTTAATTTGATTCTAATTTTTCTTGATTGGCAAGCATCTATAAAAAAAAACTGAGTTTTGAACATTTATAAATCTTTCAAATATCTAAGATATATCATTGATATTTATTATTAGATTTCATGTATTTTGTATATTTCATTTACTTTTATAATTAATTATGACAAAAATTATTTGATTTTTTCTTTAGATAGGGACTTTTTGTTATATCTAAAAAATTATAAAGTTTTATAACTGCCTAAATTGCTTCTTTTACTTTAAAGGAATATTATAAGATTACTTTAACCTCTACTAGAAGCACTAAACAGCAGGTGCAAAACAAGTAACCTTTATTGTTTTGCACCTGCTGTTTAGTGCTTCTAGTAGAGATTAAAGTTTGAAGTAATAACAAAGCAGTTTTTATATGGTATTAATTATGGATTATAAGATTAAATTATCAGTTCATTATCAATAAAAATATTACTTTTATTTTAAATTATTTTAAACATTTTCAGTTTTCACAACCATCTTCAGGAAATACTAGATTTAAAGCACAGAATGCATTTAAAAAATTTAAACTTATCTAATCAATCATAAGTTTATTTAATTCTTTAAGTGCATTCTGTGTTTTTAAATATAGTATTTTTCTGAAAATGGTTTGTGAAAATTGAAAACATTTAAAATAATGTAAAATAAAGATATTTTTATTGATAATGCTTTTAGAATTGAAAATTTCATCTTATAACATCTGAAAAATTGCTCATTATAAATGAGAAATTTTTATATATAAAAATATGTAGACAAAACTTGGAATTAATATTAGTTCACTATATTTGTGATCTTTTTGTTTCCATGATCATTATAAACAAATTTAATTGCATTTCCAAAACATTCTTTTATTTCTTTCAAGATCATTCTGATGCTTTTAATTTTTCTCTTTTGTTATCCTCTCCTTTTTCTCTTTCACCATCCTTATACACACTTTCTTGCATCTCTTATACTAATCCACAATCATACTTCCACTTGTTATTTCTAGATATATTAGATCATCCCATAAATAATGCTGTTTTTTGCATGTCCCACAGAATTGCTCCTTCTGGCAACCAGATGAAGTAGACCAAGGGCATGATAAGACATATCACAAGGCAAGATCTTCATGTGAGATAGAAAACTACAGTTGTGTGTGCATCCCTTGTGTCATTAAAATCTATAGGAAATGCTAGTGTCTAAAGAACACATAAGGCATTTTATGCAAGGACATACAGTAACTGTAGTGACACAAAACATCAATACCATATGTGGGCAGGGTATTCTGCATGTCAGAAAGTATCAAGGATGGTTCCAGAAATTCTGATTGGTGAATAGGACCTTCACAAATATGTCATATGAAAGATGACCTGTTGAGATGGATAATGATGTGCTGAGAGCTACTATTGAGGAAAATGCAGAGGCAGTAGTTAAGGAATTGGTCACAATCATCTATTCATTCTATTCAACTATTCACAGGCATCTACAGGACCTTGATTATGTTTCAAAACTGGATAAGTGGATTTATTTTTGAAATAACTCCCAAATTAATAATTATTGTTAATTTATGCCATGGTACCATCATCTGTTGGAATAATAATTATTTATTTAAATTTACGCTAAGGTGGTGCCATCTGTTATTTAATAATTGAAGTTTAATTTTTACTAATTTCCTGAAATTAAAATTTGCCTTAGCCTGGAGTCAAACCAGGAACTTCGGGTTATCGTCCCGACGCCTCACCAATTAGACATCGACAGATTTTCAATTTTGGGATGTTGATTTATGATTGGTTAACTGACTTGAGCCAAGTCTATCTGCCCGAATATGGCTATGATTAGCCTATTCGGGAGTGCTGCTATCAGCGTAAGTCTGATAATATCTAACTTATATACTCCTGAAATTGAAAATCTGTTGATGTCTTGGTAATTAACTGGTAAGGCATTGGGATAGTAACTTGAAGTTCCTAGTTCAACTTCAAGTCAAGGACAAATTTTTAATTTGGGAAATTAGTAAAAATTAAAGTTCAATTATTAAATAACAGATGGTGCCACATTAATCTAAATTTAAATAAATAAATATTAATCCAATAGATAGAATACTGTAGTTAAATTAAAAATAATTATTAATTTGGCAGTTATTTCAAAAATAAACTGCTAAGGAAAGTCTGACTTGATAGGATTATTTGGATTGCATAAATCCCCTTAGTAAATGTTGATTTATGATTGGATAAGTGGATACCCCATGAGCTCATTCCACAAAATCTGCAACAGCATGTCGACATTTGTACTTCTTCTCTCCCATAAAAAGAGAGAGCCATTTTTAAAAAGAATGGTTATAGGAGATGTAATATAGCATTGAGCACAAACATCAGTAGCTTCTTAAATAGATTGTGCCTGCAGTAGTGGAGATGTAATATAGCATTGAGCACAAACATCAGTAGCTTCTTAAATAGATTGTGCCTGTAGTAGTGACAAAATCTGAACATTTTCCACATAAGATTTTGCTGAATGTTTGGTAGGATATGCAAAGTGTAATCCAACAGTGGGCAAACTCTGGCTCCTGAGACAATATTGGTTATCATTACCATTTTTCCTAAACTTTTATATTAATAATGACAAAATCTGAACATTTTCCACATAAGGTTTTGCTGAATGTTTGGTAGGATATGCAAGGTGTAATCCAACAGTGGGCAAACTCTGGCTCCTGAGACAATATTGGTTATCATTACCATTTTTCCTAAACTTTTATATTAATAATCTATAATAGTATAGGTATCAGAGCTGGATTAACGTAGTAGCAAAAGTAGCATTTGCTACAGGCCCCATGCCAATAAATATGTACATAACTTTTTGTCATCTTCTAATATGAGTGTTAAACCAATGATTTTGCGATTTATGCCATATTTAGCACCTTTTTATTTGGTGTCGTGAAATTGAGAGAGAAAGAACATAAGAGGGTGACTTACTGTGACTCTGAAATTAAACTTCTGCATGAAATAGATACATCCTATATAATCAACAAATTTGTTCATGCTAAATGTAGAAAAATTAATATTTAAACAATAATGTTAACTGTGTTGTTACTTTTGATAATGATAATTACTATGCAAATTAAAAATGTATGTGTACAAATATATTTGTGTTATTTTATTGTTTTTTTTTTAAATATAGGGCCTCTTTCTTAACCTATGCTACAGGCCCCACACTAGCTTAATCTGGCCCAGATAGGTACATACCAATATTAGAATATTTTATTTCATAAATGCTTTAAAGATAAGTAAATAGATATTTTGAAACTTCAAATTTTTAGCTTTTAAATGATACCAGTCAAAAGGGTTGTTAACATGGATTTTATCATCATATTTGATTGGTAAAAAATGTTTCAACATTTGATGGCCTGTGTCGCTCCTGCCAAAATTATTGCCAAAAGTGACTACTAGAGATTAAATATATTCTTCTTTGGTGAATAAGACTACAGTGTACTTGCTTTATTTAGAATTAAAATAAAATAAAAAAAGACTACTATATAATTGTTTTTGTTTATTATTTATAAATACAATTTTAAAATAATATTTACTGTGGCTCTTAAACATTCAAAAATGTATGAGAAAATATTACATGTGGCTCTTATTACCAAAGAACTTGCACACCCTGTTATAATCTATTGCAAGCTTCTGCCACTGAACCAAACTATTATAGGGGAAATCTGCTATCAGCAGCTAGAGTATCTATGCCTTTATGATTAAGAGTTCTGGATGTTTTTCCTTCAGCATTCTTAATCATAAAGGCATGATTATTCAACAGGACAATGTGAAACCATATATGGGCAGTTCCAAGAGTTTAGATGAGAAAAATTTCCCCATCCAGCATATTCCCCTGATCTTGCACCATCCAATTATCATCTGTTTTGCAGCCTCGAACACTATCTTGCTGGGGGGAAAACTTCAAAATGTCAAGGAGATGCACCAAACCAGTGTCTGAGTTTTTTTCGATTCAAATCCACTGACTTCTTCAAGTTTGGCATTCAAAAACTTGTTGAGCAGTGAGAAAAGGTTGTAAGTACTGGGAGTACTTATTATGATGATTAAAAAATTTGTTCCATGTAAATTTTGTTTGTTTTCTTCACCCTTGCAAAAAAACAACATTATTTATGGAATGACCTGATACTTTCTTCTTACTGTCAGCACATGTAATCTCATCATTCCATCTCCCTTCTTCCTATTTTTTTCACTTCATTAATTACTATTTTCTCAATACTCACTATTGGTGCATATTCCATAAAGTATAATAATGTCGTTCACATTGCATATATTCTTATCCCCTGGACCCAGCCATTTATTCATCTTCCTTTCATACACCTCTCATTTCACATACAGATCTTCCATTCTCACTAGCATTCCCACTTCTTTTGTTCTTTTTTATATTCTTTCATTCACTCATCAGACTTATCTTTGAAATCATTGGACAGCAATGTAACCCCATCTCTTCACCTCTCATCATTCTCATGTTCATAATCTTTCTCCTCAATCTCTCATCACACACAATAAAATCAGTCATACTCCTCTAATTTTTCTTATAATTCTGTCAAGAGCATTAATAGAATGCATCCTATTAATAATATGTATCTGCATTCAGCATAGATCTCTGTCAGTTGCATCCTTTTGTTGGTCATTATAGGATTAACATACTTCCCAAGCAATCTTTCCACATTATCTCTTTTCTCATCTGTTCTGTTACTCAAATCAACGGCTATAGTTATTATTTCATTTAATTCATATCAGAACTTCTCTTTCTCATCTTCACTTGTTTCATCTATCATGTTCACTGACCCAAGCCTTCCCATAGCAGTTTGACTTTATCAAAAATCCCCAAGTAAATATAATATCCAGTAATATACTCAATACTTAAGAACCCAATTTAGGAAGAGCAAATTAGTAGTAAAATAATCAATGTTCTCATTTTATTAATTTGTAAATATAAATAACAAATACAAAAAAATACTTAATAAATGTGAAAAATTGTAACAAGTACTTCCACAACTGGAAAAATGGTAACACAAATATTGGACAGTTCATCAATATAGAAGACTAAATTCTACAACATAGAAGATGATATAATGACACAACTCATAACAGGTTATAACTCCAACACAACAGATGATAACCAGCATCACTTACTTACACCATTGCATAAAACAAATAACTTCATTGTTGTCAAAGTTAGTCATCCATCAAATGTAGCTATACATCCTTCACAGGATTTGAATTTTCTTCAAATCTAATTTAACAAGTTTGAAATTATGATGATGTAATAGGCAAAATAATGGATGAGATTAGATATGCACTATTGTCACACATTTTTAGGAATATATAAAGAAACCAGAAATACATTCCATAGTACCAGCTTTATTCTCAGTACCTTATTCCATCTTTCACATAATTATATTCTGACATGTGTTTTTCGTTTCCTCATTCATCAATATGTTCACACTACTACTTTAGTAGGCCAGTGGGAGTGTTACTTCCACTTCATGGTCTACTATATTGATTTCTTTTATGCTACAGCAGACAATATGTAATTAAGATGAAATCTCAAATAATTTTATTAATCTGTCAGTAATGAAGAAAACAATGCAAATATAATATATTAGTAACAAGTTATGTTCTTCCCAATATTAGTCATTTTGATTAATGTTTTCCTTGTGGGTCATTTAACTGCTAAATCCTCACAGTTATTTTTTTATACATTCAAATGTACAATGCTTTTAAGGTATCTCGCTAACATAACAGAAAGCACCTGTACTTGCATATGTGGAATTTGCAGAGTCGCTAACTGTTAGGCTTAGTTAATAATTAATAATATCGACATTTGTTCTAAAGCGCGACTTTGCAAGTTCATCAATATAGAAGACTAAATTCTACAACATAGAAGATGATATAATGACACAACTCATAACAGGTTATAACTCCAACACAACAGATGATAACCAGCATCACTTACTTACACCATTGCATAAAACAAATAACTTCATTGTTGTCAAAGTTAGTCATCCATCAAATGTAGCTATACATCCTTCACAGGATTTGAATTTTCTTCAAATCTAATTTAACAAGTTTGAAATTATGATGATGTAATAGGCAAAATAATGGATGAGATTAGATATGCACTATTGTTACACATCTTTAGGAATATATAAAGAAACCAGAAATACCCTCCATAGTACCAGCTTTATTCTCAGTACCTTATTCCATCTTTCACATAATTATATTCTGACATGTGTTTTTCGTTTCCTCATTCATCAATATGTTCACACTACTACTTTAGTAGGCCAGTGGGAGTGTTACTTCCACTTCATGGTCTACTATATTGATTTCTTTTATGCTACAGCAGACAATATGTAATTAAGATGAAATCTCAAATAATTTTATTAATCTGTCAGTAATGAAGAAAACAATGCAAATATAATATATTAGTAACAAGTTATGTTCTTCCCAATATTAGTCATTTTGATTAATGTTTTCCTTGTGGGTCATTTAACTGCTAAATCCTCACAGTTATTTTTTTTTCATACATTCAAATGTACAATGCTTTTAAGGTATCTTGCTAACATAACAGAAAGCACCTGTACTTGCATTTTTTTCATTCACAAGCTCTTGTTCATTTCTTTTCATTTAGATATTCATATACTATACACTCGGTCTCCATTCATAATTCCAATTTTTAGAGTCTAACTGTCATTTTCAAAGTTTTGACAATTAGATGTAAAATTTACCCTGCTGATTATCATCCAGCAGTAGTTTAGTATAATGGAGGCTATTTGAGTTAACTCCAGATACCACTTTGTCTGGCTCATAATTTTTGGTCATAATGGTAAAGTTAAACTACCAATAGCCTGGAAGATCACTAGAGCAAACAGTCCTCCTTGCCACAGAATGCATAAGACCTAAAAGGGATTATATGAAATACAGTCTGTTTATTATTGATAGATCAGGTTGCGAAATTTTTCTTTTTTCTGTTTTGAAATTTTCACACTATCAAGTTTCACTGATAATCCATTAATAAGTAAGTAGTACATCGTATTATCTGAAACTTGTTGATTCCTGAGGATACTGTATTAATAAAGAGAGTTTACTGTAATTATTTTCTATTTGATATAACTTCAAGTATTTAATTTTTACTTTAAAATAAAATATTCATTCATTATTAATTTAATACAATAATATATAGAATAAGTGAAAATAGTCTTGACTAAGAATAATAAAACACTGAACAAAAAGATGTAGAATCATTTCTTTTAGATTAATAATTTAAATACTAGCATATCACATAATGCATCAATATCAAGTGAAATGCAATTAAGAAAAAAACTATAAAAATGTATATAAATTTTATATTTATAAAAAAAAATGCAAGTTTTGCATTTATAATTAAAAATTCAGTTATATAGCTAGGTTCATAACTTGTGTTAACTACATTTTCAGCTTCTCTGATAAATTGAAAAAAAGATCATAAATTCTCTAATTTTCTTCTAAGTGAAATGAAATGATTAAAAGATGAGAATTTTATGCATTTTATTCAAATAATCAAGGTAATTTATTTTTATATGTTAGTCTATTTTACAATAATTTTTTAATTCTTAACAAGCTGTTGTGAAAGGAAGTAATTTGCCTACTGTTCAAGCCTATCCTTTATATTGATATGATTTAAATATTATAAAAATCTGATAAATTTTCCCATAGTTATTATAGGGAACCTCAGAAGATTAAATGTCTTCCATTTTTAAATAGATGAATCTGCAAGGCTAAATTATTCTTACTTCATATTGGAATTCAATAACTTGAACAGTTTGATCTATTTTTTAAATTTTATAAAATTCTATCAAATACATCAAAAGTTGTTATATAAAATCTTTGAAGTTTGAATCTCTTTTATTTTTAAATAGTTGAAGATAGTGTTAATTGATATATCATCAAATCATCTTTAATGACTTCAATATCTTTCTAAATTTCATGAAAATCCTATAAATAGTTTAAGAATGTATTTCTTAAAAGTTTGAATGTTTGCAATTTTTAAATATTTTCTTTTTAATTGCAGAACATTATCATCAAATCTAAATTTCATGAAAATCCTATAAATAGTTTAAGAATGTATTTCTTAAAAGTTTGAATGTCTGCAATTTTTAAATAGTTAAAGCTAGAAAGTTAAATGATAAAATATTAAAGTTTCTTTTTAATTGCAGAACATTATCATCAAATTTTGTGAAAATATACTAATTAGTTTAAAAATTGTTAGTGGGGACATAGAACCAACAGACAACATGTCAATTTTATAAGCCTTACTTTTCTTTTTAGGAAATAGGTTGAAAATAATGTAGTTAAAAAAATTATTTTTAACATTATTTATTTTATGAGCATCTATTCATTTGAAAAGCCTTGACTGTATTAAATAATTTTAATTCCTTGATACAAATATAGCATTTATCATTTTTAATAAATTATACAATAGAGTTGCAAAAAAAAATCATTAATTCTGACTTCAAATTTTTAATAAAGGAAAAATGTGCCATATCATTCTGCAATATAAATAATAATAATAATGGAATCATATGAAAAGAAAAACAGCATAAGTTGCAAGTGCTTATAAATGAATAACTATCCAATGATTAACTGTTCATTTGATGAAACTAAAAATAAAATATATGTTGTATATAGTAAAATTTTTCTTAATAAATACAAGTATTATCCCATTATAACATACTAATTGAGACCAGAAAACTTATGCATTAAGTGAAAGTATGTTAAATGAATATATGGATTACATTATAATTTAACAAAGGGGAATAAACTAGCACTAATAGTAGTTGAGATAAACTGATTATCATTTTATTAACATTAAAATGGCTAATGTTTTCGGCTCTGTCGCCATCTTCAGGCACTTTGTTCTAAAGTTTGAATCAAATTCGAAGAAGGAATAAAGCAACTATGTTGCTATGGTAACCGTATTACATTATAAAAGGTTTAAAACAACAAATTTACAATTACTATGTTTGATTAATATAAATAAAATAATATAATATGTAACAACATTATAACAAACTTATTAAATTTACTAACACACAAAGGAACTTCTTTTGAAAAAAAGTCATAATGATTTCTTTTATTGAGCACATATTTCCATGGGTGGGGTGGTTCCCAGGCGATCTTATCGTTTACCAGGTTTTCTTCCTCACTTCTCTAATATTTCTAACGACTCTGTGATAGTAGGTCTCGTTCCAGGCTTTACTGGTTTAATAATTCTTGCCTCATCCCAAAGTATAGTTAAATCCTTACTATATGCTTCTACCGCTAAGGATGTTGATAAGTTGGCCTGTTTAATATCATGTTTATGCTCCGAAATTCTTTTGCTCATGTTCCTGTTTGTGACACCTATGTACACTAGATGGTCCTGTGTGCGATCGTCCTTAATTGGAATCTTATAAACACCCTTCTTAGCATGTGGTTTTAATGGGTCTTTCTCATTTCTTATGAGTTTAAACAAGGTAGGCGCCCTGCGTGTGGCCAATTTCTTATTAGTTTTTCTTGCTACATTCTTCACCACTTGCAAGTTTTTGAGGTTATATGGTATAGGCATAAAATTATTTAGAGCGCTTTGTGCTTCCTGGTTAGGTGGGATTTGTGAAGTGTTTTGATTCACAAATTCCACCTAACCATGAAGCACAAAGTGCTCTGAATAATTTTATGCCTATACCATATAACCTCAAAAACTTGCAAGTGGTGAAGAATGTAGCAAGAAAAACTAATAAGAAATTGGCCACACGCAGGGCGCCTACCTTGTTTAAACTCATAAGAAATGAGAAAGACCCGTTAAAACCACATGCTAAGAAGGGTATTTATAAGATTCCAATTAAGGACGATCGCACACAGGACCATCTAGCATACATAGGTGTTACAAACAGGAACCTGAGCAAAAGAATTTTGTTGCATAAACGTGATATTAAACAAGCCAACTTATCAACATCCTTAGCAGTAGAAGCATATAGTAAGGATTTAACTATGCTTTGGGATGAGGCAAGAATTATTAAACCAGTAAAGCCTGGAACGAGACCTACTATCACAGAGTCGTTAGAAATATTAAAGAGAAGTGAGAAAGAAAACCTGGTAAACGATAAGATCGCCTGGGAGCCACCCTGCCCATAATAATGCTCAATAAAAGAAATCATTAAGACTTTTTTTCAAAAGAAGTTTCTTTGTGTGTGAGTAAATTTAATAAGTTTGTTATAGTGTTGTTACATATTATATTATTTTATTTATACTAATCAAACATAGAAATTGTAAATTTGTTGTTTTAAATCTTGTATAATGTAATATGGTTATCATAGCAACAAAGTGCCTGAAGATGGCGACAGAGACAAAAAAGTTAGCGATTTTAATGTTAATAAAATGATAATCAGTTTATCTCAGCTGCTATTAGTGCTAGTTTATTCTCCTTTGTTAAGTATTTTGAGTTTAAGCGGTTATTAAAATCTCAACACTTACATTATAATGGCTTAATTCTAGATTAATGATTGACATGAATATCTAAGCCTAATTTGTGAAGAATGAAATATTTCCCAAATGTTTCATGAAGTATTACAGGGCCAGTTCCATAGATGAGGTTGCAAGGCATGTCAATTTTTTCATAATTTCCTTTCTAAATCATATAAAGAGGAATATATATGGTAATTTGGTAGATAATTTATAAAATTTGATGTTCTAACAGGAATATGATAAAGGTTGTGTGACATAATTTATAATCAAATGTGCAATTATTTCTGTTTTTTAATGCAATGTTTATTATAAAAATAAATATTGTAAGAAAAACATATAATTTTATATGCACAATGGAAAATAAATTATTGTGATATTTAGTTTATAATTATTGTTATTGACATTCGTTCTAATCCGCGACTTTGCAAAAATATCACAGGAATAATTACGAAATTATTATTATTATTTTCGATTAACATATTTGAACAATGCAGGAATGCTGTTTAGCGTTATGGATGCAATTTATCTAATAGAATATTATTGAATAACATATATAAACTAACCTATTTCAACTTATCGATTAAAACTTGGATAATAACTAAAAGAACTATTCAATGGCTACAAACATCATAAAGGAACATGGAAAGATGCATGCTAGGAATAACTAGAAGAGAGGGAAAACGTAGTACTTGACTTAAGGAGTCAAACACGAGTTATAGGTGTAATCCAAAAGATAAGAAAGCAGAAGTGGACAAGAACTGGACATATAATAAGAATAAATGATATTAGATGGACAACTAAGACAATCACAGGCTATTTAGAGATAAAAAGAACGATCAAAAATAGATCAAATTACAGGTGGATGTGATCGTTAATTTTATATCAAGGTGTTGGAACAGAAAGGTTGCAGAGAACAGGAACTAATAATTGCTTTGAAGACTTTCATCCTGCAGTGGATTGATAACGGATGACGGCTGATTATGATGATATTGTATATACGCTCAACTGTCTAAATAACAAAAATACTATACAGTTCTATACTAAATCTAATTAATGCAGCACAATACAATAACAAAATATATTGTGATATTAACAACGTTAACACGAACAGACAGTAATCTGTACTTTCCATAAACAAAGGTGTTGTTTGCAAATATCACTGTTCAGTTAAATAATTTTAGTTTGGATGAAGTTAAATAATACATTACTGTTTATATATTATCGTTATTTTAAAATTTTAGTTATCAAATTGTTAAAATTTATACGTTTTTCAAAGTAAAATTTATTAAACGTTTTTCAAAGTAATTTGCATTCAGCATTATGCAGCTACCCTAAATTGCTAAAATAATGCAGGCACTGTACAATAAACAGCTTTTTTCTTATTTTTATAATTATTTATTATTTTTTACATTCAAGTAGTGTATAATATTATACGGTAAATGTGCTGTACATATATGCAGCGCTGGTTCGATGGTGAAGCGAGCTATGCGAAAATTTTAAGAGAGCTAGAAAATGCACTTGTAATTTCACACATAAATTTCGTTATATTAATCTTGACATTACTTAATGCAGTAAAGTCAGTCTACAAGGACTAAAATTATTACCATTTATATGATTGAATGACAATCTTTCTAAACAATAATATGTCGGCCGAATGGACGCGTGGTAAAGCTTTGGTTTATCACTCTAAGGACAAGGTTCAAATCAGGGTCCCACACCTCCAGTTTTTCAGGAAGGGTCGGGGTCCGGCCCGTTGAACTCCATTCTTCAACCATACAATTGACCCGTTACGGATGTTGGCCAGCCTCTGACAGGCTCTATAAGTGGCCGTCGCCAGATACAGAATATCTCATTAGGATATGGCGGTTTATTGTAATCTAACCTAACCTAGCCTAAATAAAATATTTGTCTCCCTCACGTTTTCTCGCATTGGCATATCGCACTCAGAGCATATTTGCGATTATGATATTCTGTTTATTATTATTTTGTTATCATAGATACCACTTTAATATCATTAAAAGATGTGTATATTCTCAGTCTACATTTACTATCCCCCAACCCAACCAAAGATTTTTTTATGTTTCTCAATGGCTATATATCTGACGTCATTACATTCCGATTCCAAAGTATTAGATTGTTTATATATTAATGTGCGTGAGTGAAAAGGAGAATGGTGACATTTACTAATATTGCCTCAGGTTACAAAATATCTAGATCCGGCGCTGCAAGTATATACTCTGATATAAATTTGAATTGCTTCTTCTTAAAAACCATTAATTAACCATTCTTTCTTAATGAATTTTGTTTGCTATTTTTCGATTTGAAATAATACCAAACAACAAACAGATTATTGAGAAATATTTGCGAAGTTAACTCTGACCAATTCTATTATTATTTTTTTATGGTCTTTAATATTTATTGTTATTTTCGTTATTATTTAACATATTATATTTTAATTTAAGAGTTAACTAACATTCTCTGTCTTATCAGTTAGTAATTACGTGTCACAGACCGGAAATTTCATTTCCGTACGAAATCTCTCGGAAATTGACCTCATCTGATCTAAATAATTTACCACTGATCTGATGTGATAATATAAAAATGATCTCTTATCGATGTTTTATTCGGTACATAATTTAATTTATAAAGAGATGATGACACAAACTGATTGCTCTATAAATTAAGAAATTTCAACTTGTTGCACGATATTATGCAAATGAGGCAAGATAGGCAATGGAAGACACTATTATAAAAACGTACACATCAACTAATACAGCAAGGACACACTTTGGCGGAATACTACAACCTATATATGGAGGAAAGCACAACTCACTGAGAGAAGACCTTACATGTTGGGGTAGATGCTTCGAAGACACCAACGCGCACAACAATTTGGATAGTCATCCCAGAGTGGGGCTATCACACAACGTTCCAAGTCCACCCTGCTAGCTTAGTGTTCTCAGCGGAAGCGACGGCGATCCGCGTAGCTCTCAGTATTACTCTACATCATACAGGCCGAACTACGATCTTCACTGACAGTCTCTCTACACTTAAAGTGATTAGAAACCCCTCGCCGTCATCGACAGCAACTGTACTGCAAATTTCACACTTTCTAGAGAGCATGGAGCCGCCAGCAGAACTTGTTTGGACTCCAGGCCACGAGGGCATACCTATTAACGAGGCGGCAGATATTTTTTCCCGAAGATCAACACTAGATGGCTTAGCACAACGATCACTAGATTATCGGGACGCAATGGCGGCAGCACTCTCGACCCAGCGCCAAGTCATTCTCCAGACCTGGCAATCGATCGCCTCGAACAGAGCGCTGAGACATCTCCGACGATTTCAACGTTGGCCGTCCGATGGCTGCTCTAGCCGCGACTCAGAGGTCTTACTCTATCGCCTTCGTACAAATACGGCTCCATTAAACGTCTTTCTTTACTCTCGTAAACTACATCCGACGCCGGCGTGTCCACACTGGCGAATACGATTTCAACGTTGGCCGTCCGATGGCTGCTCTAGCCGCGACTCAGAGGTCTTACTCTATAGCCTTCGTACAAATACGGCTCCATTAAACGTCTTTCTATATTCTCGTTAACTACATCCGACGCCGGCGTGTCCACACTATGCGAACTTGAAACTTCGATTCACTACTGTATTGAATGCCCGGCATATATAAGGGCGAGGACTACTCTAGGAGCAGCATTAGGCATTTATATCACCTCACTACCAGACTTAAATGCGATCAACAGGCCTCCGCCACTGGCGAACGCCCATCAACACATAGCTCATCTAGAACGCTACATAATAACGACTCCAACGCTTCACCTCAAATCCAGACAATAACTTTTGCAATCGGAGGAAAAAGCTCCAGCTGAAACCTCGATATCATACTAAAGAAGAAGAAGAATACAGCAAGGTGTTCGTATGCAGTAGAGATGATTAAATGCCACTTGAATTTCTTGTAAAGACAGACCATGGTTTAAGTTTGTTTCGGAGGTGGAGGTATTAGAATTAATTAATATTTAAGGGTATATTGATTACTGTTTTGAATATTTGAATAATTGAATTTTGATTAAATAAGATTTGTTGCTCATTCAATTGGTGCTTTATTATTATATTGTTTAAATAAAGCTTTGGTTTACACTTTTGTAAGTGTATGAGTCAAATAAAATTAAATTTTTATTATTTAACTTTGATTTGAGTTATTTTGTTAGTTTATTAGTGTTTCTCACATCGTTTTTGTCGTTTAGGTCTTTTTGATAGTGTTGATTGCTTAATTATAATAGTACAAGACAATAAGTATCAAGCAATACTTATTGTCTTGTTTGATACATTTTAAACCATAAGTTTTCTGGTTGTTTTGTTTTTATCGGTTAGACGTTACTTATTGATAGATTAGATTTAGTTTTTGATTTGATTATATTCATTGTAGGAAATAGAAAAGACGTGAATTCAAGCTGGTCTCTACAGAGTCGTTAAAACCGTTAGGTTGAATTTAGTCTATTATTATCAATATTTTTGAATAGAGGGACTTTGCCTAATTAAAGGTTAATTATTGTGAAATTTCGATATTAGTTTATATACTTTTTCATTTTTATTGATATTAATTAAGAGTTTAATAAATTTATATTTAACATATCTTATAATATATAAAATATTTTTAAATGGAATTTTTTTATTTATATTAAATTGATTTGGTATTAATTATTGTATACATGTAGATGATTGTTATAATTTGAATAGATTTATGATTAATGGAATCATATGAAACGGCTAATTTAAAGTTGGTTTCAATGATTTGAATTTGGAGCGTAATCGCTGATGTTAAAACGAAAATCACACAGAATTAGTTAATGATTTATATAAAGTTACATCTTGGCTTAATAATAATGAAATGATATTGAATAAGGATAAATCTAAATCTATCTTTTTTTCTAACAGACATACTATACCTAAAGAATTTTTATTGATAACGTCAAAATCTCTGTAGCTGAAACTATTTGCGATCTCGGTGTAATATTTGATAGTAAATTAATCCTCTTCTTGCCATATCAATGATATTATTAGAAAATTAAAAATAAAAGAGGGAATTCTATTCCGTAACTTGTACTACTTAAAACAATATTCTGTTCGAAAAATTTTATATTTCTCTTTTATTCAGTCAACAATTGATTATGCCAGTTTTAGCAGCTGAAGATCATCATCTGGTCTTCAGCTGCTAAAACTCATATCGATAAATTAGAACATGTATTATCAAAAATTAAAATTATACTCTTTCAAAATTTTGTTTTTCATGATTATAACATTAAAATTAAAAATTTAACAGTTAGAAACAGAGTTTTATATTATGATTTTAAGTTGTTTTATTTTACTCTAAAAAATAATTTCTCTAATGTGAATATTTATTTAAGTGTTCCAAAAAATAATCTTAGGAAACATAATATTTTTACTTGTGACAGAATTAGATTGGAGATCTCTTCAAGATCCCATGAAAATAGAATTGTAACTAACCAAAATTTACTTGATGTTGATTATTTTAACTGTAATTTAGGTCATTATGTTAAATGTATTCAAAATCTTTTTAATTGTTGATGTTAAGTTGTTTACTCACTAGTGACTTGGCTTTCCAATTTGGTGGGTTTTTGTAGAATTAAAGAATTAAAATATTATATGCAGATGGTGCTAACCAAGTTAATACAAAAAAATATATTTAAAGTTTCAACAGTCCAAATTAACTTCACACAGGATGGAAAGAAACAAAAATTTTTCCTAAATATTGCAATCGTGTACTTTTCCTATAAATAGGTAAGATAACAATATATTAATCATAAAAAAAGAATCATTTCTCAAATTATTTAAAAATGTTTTAATTTCGTTTGTATAAAAATTCCAGTATGGATAATATGAATATGTCGAATTTGACAATATATGTTTTTAATATTTCTTTTAGTTGTCATTTTCCTACTTAAAATTCTTTCGTATATCTACAGTTCACTTAAATATATTTCGTTAAATTTTCTAAACTAAACTAAAGTATTGAAGAATTTGTGTATTTTCTTTCAGTTATGTATTGTTAGGCTATAAAAATTGAGTGTGTCATGAAAGCAGAAAAGTAATTATATGAAGCTGATAGCGATGCATGATTGCCAACTGCATTCGATATGCTGACAGAAAATCTGAAACTTTTGTTTATTTCTGTTTTGCTCTGCAATCATTATGCCTAATATAGGACATTATATTGAAAAAATTCTGTAATTAAGTGATAATATTTACTAATAACGTAGCTAGTATAAATATTTATACTTATGTTACTACGTGATAATCATGAAAGTTTCAATAAGCATTGATAGAAAAATATTCACCTGTAAGATTCTAAAGAATAGGAAAATCATGATTTAAAATACATTTCTCACTTTTTTAGTAAATTTCCTATTCTCTCTGAGTCTTCACCTTTTGGCTGTTTACACAGATCCGATTCTTGAAACTTCCTTTTTAATCCAATAACTAAAATCTGATTAACCCACCTGAAAAATATTCAATATGTCGTTTTAATGCCATAAATTGATAACTGATAATAGGTATTACTGTATTACTTCGAATTTGAGCCTCAGTAGGATTTTAAAATTGGAAAATTGGAAAAAAAAATGATTTTATAATAAGTATTGAAAAATAAGAAACGTATTTTATTTATTTAAATAGGTACTAATATACATAATATGCTACCTAGTTTATTAAGAATCTTCTTCAGTCCTATTATCACTTTCATTTTTTTAAATACCGCAAGGTAACTTCTTCTAAACATATTCTAATCAATCTTTCATCAATTCAGTTGTCATCCACGCATTTTTTTGCTCGAATTATAACACTCTTAGGAAAATTTTCCTTGGGTTTAGCTTTTGTTTAAAATAATAATAGGTGGCAATTTGTTTCCATCAGCGGTAATAAACAGCATTATAATAATTCGTGATTTTTCTTATAATTAAAATATGATCAGATACGACGCGATTCTACAAACTACTATGAAATAGCAACTGGATTAAATCAGAAAAGTACCAACGAGGAACCTCTGAATAAACTGTTGTCAACAGTCAGCATGCGTAGAGCGTAAAGCAAAAACCCGAGCGTTGGCCAGTTGATGATCGGGAGAAATAAGATGTTAAAATATTTGCTTTGAATTTAAGCCGCACTCAAATTTTACGTCTGAAAAATTTGAATAAAAAGTGCGGCTGAAATTCAAAGTAATACGGTATTATTTATAGTGAAAATAAGATACAATAAACAAAGTTGCAAGAAAACTAAGAATGGTTGATGGAAATGATAAAAATTTCGTATAAGGAACACCTAATAATTTTATTTTGTTTTTGTTCCATAGATGACTTATAAATTTTTATTGTCTTCCTTCCCTATATTTCTCTTATTTGTAGGTGCTTTCCGGCAGTAAGTTATTTATGCTTATCTTTATAAAATCTTATAATTAGAAAATATGTTTTTGTCTAACATATCCGTTGACAGCCACGATAGTCTGCAGATGAAGGAATACGTTATTTTCAATAGATGACGCCACTTTCAATTTTTCTGGAATACTAAATGACGGGGAGACAGCCACGATAGTCTGCAGATGAAGGAATACGTTATTTTCAATAGATGACGCCACTTTCTATTTTTCTAGAATACTAAATGACGGGGCGAAACAACCCTTCCATAGGGTTTCATATCCCTCGGAGGTATAAACCTGATTGTGAAGAACGGGGATCGACAATCCAGGCTCGGATCCAACAATTTAATTTTTCAGAGTGTGTCATGAGATTCGAATCCGGCAGCATGGTTAGGTTAGGTGAGTTTGGTTAAGCCACCATATCCTCATGGAATATTTTGTATCTGGCGGCGGCCACTTAGAAAGATAGGTTAGTTTGGTTAAGCCACCATATCCTCATGGGATATTTTGTATCTGGCGGCGGCCAGATACAAAATATTCTGACCATCACAGGCTGGCTAACACCCATGATGGGGTTAACCGGATGGTTGAAAGATGAGGTACAACAGACCAGGCCTGGACCCCTCCTGAAAAACTGGAGGTGTGGGACCCGGATTTGAACCCCATCCTTCATGGTGGTAAGCCACAGCTTTTCCAAGCGGTCATCCGGGCTACGCCTTCCAGATTGGAATACAAACCGTTTCCACGCTGCTAATCCGGTCTATCCATTGGGAATTTCCAGATTGGAATACAAACCGTTTCCACGCTGCTAATCCGGCCTATCCATTGGGAATTAAGGCCGGTTCCCACTTACGGAAAAGTACTGCGTGGTAACAAAACAATTGATGTGAACGTTATTTTACTATAAAATAGTAAAAATATATTATCTTTTGTCTCCTGGGATCATTGATAAAAATTAAGTGACATTTTTAAGATAATAGAGTAATTAAAACGTGCACGATGATAAATATTTCAAGATAGATTAGTATCTTGAATAGATTAATGATTATTCTTATTGCTAAGGTTCCGTTCTGTTTCGACACTACATATCCAGTTTATCTGAATCGATGATACTATTGTTTGCGGGACAACGACCCTCAGAATAGAAACGTGGACAAAGCAGATGGCTAGCAAATACTGGATCGATGTTTGCATCGTAAATGCAATAGCAAACAATGACATCATTGCGAAAATCACGTGAGTATATCTACAGAAAATCTGATCAGTAACCGAATGTTTTCAATTTGCTCTAAACATGTGATCCATATATCTAACAAAATTTCCTGCGAAATCTACCGTTTACTTCATGTAAACAACAAAAGTTATACTAAAGAGAATGAATTCGATAAAATATATTTAAGTATTTATTTCTATTGCCGAGAAAATTTTCATTCAAACAAGAAATATTTGTTTTCTTCCATAAAAATTATCTTTTCAAATATTCAGTGAAAAATTTTTATTTTAACATGTTTTGATCACATTTCAGAAAGAACTAATCACCTACTTTCCTAACGCCTCTTCTATTCTAAAATGATTAAAGTTAAGAGACAAAAATATGTCATCAAAATGACATTAATGACATTAATTGTACTGTACTTTGAATATGATAAAATTTATTAACTAGTTATGCCATCTAATTAACAATATTTTATTAATATATGTAATTAAGTAATTATTATTATTATATTTACTATATATCACTATCTAATCTAGCCAACGCTGTTTGTAATGTAACTAAATGCTAGTAATTCACACATTAATTTATATAAACAGTAACCTAATTATATTACGTTATAAATGCTGTAAGAGCAATACTAGTTAACCATATATTACCTTTACTTTAATACTTAACACCATCTCTTGTGAATATTATAAAAAAATCTTAAGAAATTCACAGGATAATCTGATCGCTCATTACTCTTTTGCTTTTATTAGAGGTTAATATCAAATGATTGAATATCCGCCTTTTTTGAATGGAAGAAGCTACAAAGTTAATTAATGTTACGTAAAATTAGATCTTAACTTCCTAACTATTTTGTTAAATTTTATAAAAATTAATATTTATTCGTTGAAATTAATATAAAAAGAACGACATCACTTTCCGGTACCCCCAATAATTATATTATTAAATTCAAATATTTTTATTTTTCTAATATGATGAAATGTTGGTAATTATTCTGTTTTATAATTGATTAAATAATTTAAATACTATAATTTTATTAAATACCCTAAATTTGGTGATATTTTAATTAACCAATCGTAATAAAATTCGAAAATTATTTAAATTTTATAACTCTCGATGTCAAAATAGCAAAACGACATTCAATTAAAGCCAAGAGATTTTATGCAAAAATTAACAAAAATATTATTGGTTAATAAAAAATATATTCACCAATAACTGATAAGAGTGAAAGATATCGGCCAATCAGCTATCAAAATTATCATTTTATAACTTGAAATTGAATTTTTAAAATAATTATTCTAAATTAATTTTCTTATAAATTATATAGCTTATAAGTTGTTAAAATATTACTTAATATATCAATTTTAGAAATTCGTTAATATGTCAATTTTATTTTCAATTCTATCTGATTTGACGATATATTTATCGAATAGTTTGAACAGGAACAATAGCTAGAAATGAAATATTATTTCAACTGTCAATATGCTGCCCGGTGTCGCAGAAAAGCGCATTAAATTGTCATCAAAGGAAATGATATAAGTTATAAAACGTTGAATGCAGAAATCTATTTACTTTTTGATTGTCTATCATTTTTTAACAGAATTGAAATGAAAGTAAGAGTTGTTACTTTGGACTTTTCAATTTCACTCTCTATATGCAGAAAGTTGATAAAACGAGGAGAAAATCAAAAGGAAGGGAAAATTTTACAGAAAAAAATCTTAACGAAAATAAAATATTTTAAGCAGATAAAATATAAAACTCCTGGAGTGTGTCAGTGAGTTTATTTATTAGGTCTGCATCAGTGTTATTGATGAGCTGCGTGTTGTCGTCAATGTATGTTATTTCTGGCGTCTGTTCCGCATAAATATAAAACATTTAATTTATATGATTGATGCTAAATTAAACTGTGCAAAATTACAAATAAAATCGCTTTAAATGAAAAATAAGAACGTAAAATTCAAACATTTACAATGCAGACAAGAACAAAACTTTTAATATACGTTAGATCATACGCATGCATTAACAAACATCAAATGAAAACATTAATTGTGAGTATATCGTAGAATCTTTAATTTAAAACTATAAAAAAACAGGAAATCAACTTCTGCACGTCCATTTTCATAATTAAAATTCTCGACGCTCTTTTTCATAAAGGGCATTTTTGTTTTTTCATGCATGATGAATTCTTTAATTTCAGTTGTCCATTTCTTGCATTGGTGTGGTTTTCCAGTCTTGGTGGTCTCTGGCTGAGTTTCCCAGGAAGCACTTTGGCTAGTTGGGCTCTGATGTGGTGACCAGTTTCTTACTCTGGATATGTGTATTGCAGTAGCCAGGCTTGGATTGGTGCTTCTTTCGCCACCAGTGGCGAAGCGAGACGGGTATATCGTAGAATCTTTAATTTAAAACTATAAAAAAACAGGAAATCAACTTCTGCACGCCCATTTTCATGATTAAAATTCTCGACGCTCTTTTTCATAAAGGGCATTTTTGTTTTTTTCTCCTCCCATTCGACATCTTTAACTCAATAATCAATGGTTACCATGACGACAATATCGTTGACCCAAACTACTTTTCCAGCCGATAATTTCTCGTCCATTCTTTTATGAAGTTGTTGTGGCTATTTTAACATACTTGCATACTAGAAAAACACCACCGAGGTGGGGACACCTGCTAGCATTTAGTTGAACATAGTGAAATAAATTTCTAGTCCAGGGTGACCCTACAAGAAATAAAATTTCTGACTTGCATCACCTATTCTGCCCATGTACACCCCTCCGCCACTTTGAGGCAGCTTAAAGGATTCAGGAGGGGTTATTATTATTATTATTGTAACTACATATCCTGATTGAAATATATCAAAGATAAAATTTAATTTATGCAAGGCTGGACTAAGAAATACAGAAAAAATTAAAGTACAGAGGTTCATAGTGGATAAATTCTTTTATTGTTCTGGAGACATTCCTCTGAAAAGAGATCTTCAAAAATAAATTCTTTCTGTTAAGAAATTAAACTTCATCTCTCATCTGAGTGCTGCCCTGCTGCCCTTTACCACCATAGATATGAGTGGCCCATGGTGAATATTGGAATGCAGTACTGTTTAGTATCTAGTAACAAAAAGTATAATATAATTCAATAGAAAAAAATGGCATAACAATGATCTCAATACTTCTTCAGTTAGATGTTTTCATTTCAATTTCAGAATGTTTTCTGAAATGTCAGCAATAAAATCAAATATAATAAAGTAATTCATTTTAAAAATAAAGTGCTATACAAAGTTCTTTAACTGAATATTTAATAATAAATTAAATTAGCACAAAATTAGCACAATAAAAACAAAAGTTTATTTGTAAAATATTTTTGATTGATTATAAAATCCTCATCAGTATACACTATATAAAGACATTAGCTTGAAAACACACAAATAACAAAGTTAAAAGCTTACATAACATAACATTCTAAGAATTCAATTCGAATGTGTAAATAAGAATATTTAAAATTTAAACAATGCATACGGCATTACTAAGGTTGCCAAAGAAATATATAGTAAAATCAAGTTACAATAAAAGCTAAAATTATTAATAAATACATATAAAATTATAAACATTAACAAAACAAAAATTATTTTTACATGCTATAAAACAGAAATTATTTTTAATGCGCTGTAAATTCTTCTGTATTGAAAACTTCCAAGCACAAAAAATGATATCACTAGGCAATTGATTATGTTGAAATGTTCACTTCTAAACATGCTTCATAGGGTTTTTGAACATTTTTAATCACTTTAGTTTCATACCAGTTTATCTCAATATGTTTTTCATAGAACATATTAGATAGAGCTGCATATAATCAGTTTTTCTCAATATCAGTTTTATGTTATAAAATTCTGTCTTTAATATTACTCAGAGTATTTCTCATCCTTGTTTATTAATGGTATTACAAATACTCTTGTTTTTAAGCCTTAAAGTCATAAGAGTTTTCATGGTTTTTTAATAAATCCTTATTGATATCTTTATCCTTATTAGGAATGGCTGAGACAGCCTGACTAAATAACATTTTGAATAACTATAGCAGACTTATTAAGCTTACTAAAGCATTTGAAAAATGGATATTCCTTAGAGAATGTAAATTAATAATATTTACTCAATGATCATCTTTAGGATTACCTGTGAGTTCAGTCAGTTAGAATCTTACAGGATGTCAAGCTAAGATGTTTTTGTTTCATAATTAATAACTTGAAGAGGATGTATTTCTATTTGAAAAATAGGCATGAGGTTTTAAAGCACCAAATGCTTAACAGTACAGTTTCTAACTGTATTGTTTTTTTAACACTGAAGTTCCAAACTTTATATTAACAATCTTACAAAAAAATGTCCACTTTATGCACCTCATCAGACTTGAAAATTATACAAACCTGCATTCCATTCAAGTCATTAATAATGCCTATTAATCCAACCAATAAAGAATATTACAAAATGGAAAGTAATGAGAATAAAAACTAAAAGTTAAATATATCTAATACTAATATGGTTCCACTATATGTACAGTGACCATATTATTTTGTATAAAATAAAGGACAATCAGAAATTGTTTGGTAATAAGAAAAAGTGGGTTGCATTTATTTGTTTTACCAAAACTGAAAAGCCTTATAATGTTTATTATATTTTATAATAAATAACACAACGTTTAAACAATCATATTATTATTTAAAAAAATATAAATTTTGATATAACAATGAACTTTTTTAATAAATTGGGTTTGTGTTTTAAAAATTCATAAAACTCTATACACATCATGTCAAAGTTGCATTTCTAACATTTTGACTTTTGATTGGGCTTTCTCAGTGTCCATATATTATTCACTAATAAAAATACCTGTTCAGTAGAGCATTAGATCCAGGAAGACAGAAGCAAATTTCAATGATTTTTAAATGTTTTTTAAACAATATGTGCTGGTTTGTGAAATATTTAAAAATTCCAGCCCATCTACATTGAAGGACTCATCATTTTGTCACCATTTTTCAGTCTTTTTACAGATGACATAACATAGAAACATGGCACTATCACAGAAAATGATAGTGCCATGTTTCTGTAGACTGTCTGTTGTGCATCATATTCAATTTACTATTTTAATTCACAAAATAGGACAAAATGGCCATTTTAGAAAAATAAATAAATCTAAAGGACAGAGCAGTAAAATAAAGGACATATGGTCACTGTAACTATATGATCACTCTGCTATGAAAACAGCAGATGAATGGTTCTGTGAAAATCAAACTATATTAATCAAGGAGGATAAAACAAGAAGGATTGTTCTACTCAAAAAAGACCATTATGCTATACTCCTAGATAAAATTATTTCCAAAACTCTATTTACCTTCAGAAAATCTCACACATAGGCTTTTCTTTAAGATAGTCAGACTCATAAAACATAAGAACTTTCCACACTTCCTGGCTTCTCGACATATTTTGAATCCTACATATCTAATACAGTTTTATGATAATTATGTTAAAACAATGATTTGACATGATTCATGATATGGCATGTCTATGTTAAAACCCAGAAAATCCCTCATACTATCCAGCCTCCTGTGAAAAAAATAAAGTCTTCCATGTACTATTTTGAAAAGAAATTGGCAGAATGGTTTCTTAATATAATAAAAGATTATTAGTATATCATTTCCTCTTCTGTAGATTTTTTAAATAAAGCATATCAGATTCACTTTAACAGACCTATATTTTAATAAATTATACTCTCTCTGAAATTATCACCTGTATGCCTCATTTTCTACAAGTTTCTTCTTGAGAATATTCGAAATGCCTCTTCTATTTCAGCTAATCATGAATCAAAGTGACTATAGAAGGCATGATGATTTTTTCAATATGGTGGCTGAAAATAGTATACGAGACATGTATAAGAGAGAGATACTGAAAGTGTCATTGGAGGAAAAAAGCTCTTGCTATACCCTCCATATCAAGAAGTGAAGAAGAGATATTGAAAGTAAACAATTGGTGTTTTAGCGATGTTTATCAACAAAGTTCAATTTTATGATATTGATTATTAAAAAAAAAAAATTAAAAATTTATCAGTATGAGTTATAAGTTATTAAATGGCAGACCATATGTAAGAGTTCAGCATTAAAATCTGTACCCATAAGATGTTCAAGAATAAATCTATAGAGCAATAAACATGCAGGAACTAATTCGATTGAAGGATACAATGAGTTATAGTTTAGGATGGAGATGTGCTCATCCGGAAATGATCCTTTTTCTAAAAGTCTTTCTATAAATTGGGCCGAGGAGCTAACTGTATACGGATAATTTTTTAAGTATTGCGCAGCCCAATGTGCGATTGTGGATTCAAGGTTATAGAGAGAGGAAGAGATTTTTGTCTACCATTGGCCTAATGCTAACTGGTGTCTTGTGGCTTTTTACATAGCCAAACAGTCTCGGAGGGATTGGAGAGTGAACATCTGTTACCTTCCAGATAACAAGGCCCACGCCATTGGTCCTTTCTTATCCGATATTAAATTCTATGTGAGATATGTCGATGACATATGTGTAATGTGGAATAAAGAATGTACACTGAAACTGGTCCACGCCCTCTCAGATGGCTCATTAGGGCTTAGCCTCATTGTAGACCAGTAAGAACACATGGACTTCCACTTCCTCGACGTTAAGGCCTCTATAAAAAATGGGGAGTATTGTACTGGCATGTATAGAAAGCCAACCTATATTATGAATATCATACCATCCTGGTCCATGGATCCATACTCTATAAATTCTCTACCTTTGAGGCCTTATTTTGAAGAGCACACACCCACTGTATGGACTATAATGATCAATGTAAAGAGTTTAATTATATTGTGGAACGAGCTAAAAAATATGACTACACATATAACCAATTACGGGGGCTATGGACCCAAATTAGCCAGAACGAATGCATCCTAATACCCAGAACACTACCTCAGCCCAGGCACACTCCTCTGACACCAACCAAAGATGTGTCCTCAACTATGATCCTGCAGTTGCCAACCTCATAAAAAAGGTTGCAACAAATTCTGATAACACCCCTGTGTACAAAAGAAATAGAACAATTTTTTCAATACTCTGCAATGACAAAGATTATATAGACCACCTTAGAAGATCAAGCATGTATATAATACCTGTGTACAACAACTCTTTTACATCGACCCCAGCAATATGTGGGTGGAACCAAACAGAGCTTGAAAAAAAGAATAGCAGAACATAAAAATAATATTTATAAAGGTAATTTAATTACTGCATTAGCGCAGGCAACCTATACCTATGATATAGATGTTAAATGGGAAGAAGTGACTATAGTCCGCCAAGTTGACCGATGCTATGCAATACCAATTTTAGAGGACATGAAGATAAAAAAATGGAAGCCCACTAATGATTAACTGAATGACAACTGCCCAGAAGATCTCCCAACATTGTGGAGATGGGTGGCACACAACAACATCTGATTTTGCGATATATTGGTGTAAAAACTACTACTACATGATCACACCACCCCACCGCCATATGAAGAATTCGGCTGATGAAACTATGTTATTACCACTGCTCTACTGCTTATACTTAATATACTACTCCAAAAATATCTAGCACTATTAGCAGTTAAATAACTAATTTATTAAACAATTTTTCACAAATGTTTTTTGGCAGTTACGCCATCCTCAGGTGCCTGTTGAAAACATTTGTGAAAAATTGTTTAATAAATTAGTTACTTCACTGCTAATAGTGCTAGATATTTTTGGAGTAGTATGTTACTACAATATATTTAAAAAAAAAAAAAGAACTTTATTGAAAGTGTACTGATATTAAAACTTTTTAAAAAAGACAATGATTTAAAATAAATGCTGTATACAATGTTACATATGTATATATTAATAATTTAAATGTTTATCTTTTTTAAATGTTTATGGTTCCAATTCTATGTAACCACCTTCTTTTAAATACTATTCTAATTTTTGTGTGTTCGTAAGTTACTGAAGTGGGTCAATAAACAAACCGAAAATGTTTTAAATAAATTTATTTTTAGTGATTTTATGCCTGCTTTAAAGGCTTGTGTTTCTTGTAGATTATATAGACTATAGCAGGTGTAACATTAATTAGTGCTGCTTAAATGCTGAGCCAGCGATGGATCATAAAGACTTTTTGGAAATGAAGAACACACAGATAACTCCTGAAGGCAGAAGAGTTATATACTTTCCTTAAAGAATGCGACTTAAATGAAGTGCTTCTTATGTTGTTCTATTGGTTAAATATTCTCCTCAGGTCTAAAAGGACGGCATAAAAGATTAAGGCAAGATGTTTCAAGTATGCCTTCTCTGACTCAAAAAGAATCTTACACAATCTGTGTGCAAACTTTGCAAATTTAAAATAATGACTAAGTATGGCCCCCAAGTGGATTACTACACCTCGGACCTAATCCTAAACCAACAATGGTTCAAAACAAAATTAAGAAAAAAATATATAAAGAAGTTTAAAGTGGATTTTAAAAAACCAAGTACTTGAACTCTTGAACATCTTAGGGGTACAGATTTTAATGCTGAGTTCATACGTACGGTCTGTCACTTAATAACTTATAACATATATTTCACTTTCAGAGGTAATATTACATCCAAAGAAAAGGTGTCCCTATAGGAGGGCCCCCTGCTAGTATAATTTATCAGTATGACTTCCTATTTATTTGTTGGGGCATATTATTTGATTATTTGTTTTTTCTTATTGAAAAAATAAATAATCATGCTTAGTTTCAAAACAAGACTTATGATCAATTAATATTGTGAATAAAATTTGTTTTGGGTCAAATTAAGCAGAATGAATAAGATTAAATATGGAAGTATTATTTATGTGTTTATAGTTACATTAACAGAAAATTTATATTTATTCTAATAATTTTATAACTTAACTTCCTATTAATTTTTAAATAAGAGATGTTAATGGAAAAGATTTGAGAAGACAGAATTATTCATGTTCTCAATTTGATCTTTCTCACAATTATACTATTTAGTAATTAATTAATAAATTATCAGATAACATTGTAGTATGCAAAGTTAGAAATATTCAAAATACTGTACTTCCATAAATAAAGATGCCTCTCAAATTAATAATTCAAATAAATCAGTTATTAAATAATTGTAAATAAATGCAACTGAAGAGTGTGATCCCAAAATGCATTTAGTCCATTTTGAAATTGAATTTGACAAAGTTATTAAGAGGATAATTAATAAGTTATATGCTGAAAAGAAACAAGTTCCAACAATTCGTAAGCTTCATGAAGAATTGTAATAACAATTGAAGTATGTGATCCCAAAAAGTCAATTTTGATCATTTTTTTATTTCAGGAAATAAAAAAATGATCAAAATTGACTGTACACTTTTTGGGATCACATTCTTCAATTAATAAGAAATTTCAAAGAGAAATTCATGTAATCATTCAACTTTTAATATCTACAAAGAAAAAACTCAATTGCATGGTTTTAATAATTGATAAAAAATAAACTTTAAATATCTGTATTCTTATGTTTATCTACTTATAAGTTAATAATAAAGAAATGTCATTTGTACAACTAAAGATTTTATTGGTTTGGTAAAACCTGAAACTGAAGGAAGGGTATTTTCTTTACTACTAAAATGGTAAACATTTCAGATGTCTATTTCAGTTCTTCTTTAAAGTTGTATATGGTAAACATAGATCAACAGTAGAGTTACAACTAATAGTTAACCTTTATTCTTAGATATATAACTAATTATTATTATTTGTGCAGCCTTTATTACTTGATAAAATATAATCAGTCTTAAGAAAATGCAGAGAACATATAAAAGTGCTCCTGGGTGCTTTCTTTCCAAACATCAATAAATGTAGCCATTCTTTTTTAGTTTGGTATTTTTTGGGAATTGATGTAAAGAAATTGTTGCTGATTGTTTGCTATTGTATTGTGGTATGCTGCAATAATGATTACTTATCTTATTATTGTTTCTTGTTCTCCCAAAATCCATAATAAAACTCACTTATAACATATATATATAATGACAATGACAGCAACCAGTCTACTATACTACTTTCAGTAGTTTCACAAAGAGACACTAGTTGGCAGATCATTCGTTTTGCCTCACAAATACTTAGATAGATTGCACCCAATGCTATAAATCCTATTTCATCTTTGAAGATCTGTTTTAATAAACAGACAGATTGTCTTCCTATCAGTAGCTCCATGGCAGGTATTCTTGCAGAAATTCTATTGTATTAATTGAATCCACTATTCTGTGTAAATACCAGTTCTGTATTTCTAAATATTCAAATTACATTGATGATATATTTATTGAATGGGAAGATGATGTTAATATCCAAAGTTTAATCCAAGACTTTTCAATTCCAAATATGGTTTATCTGTCTTGAACAAAAAAGCTCCGAAGAGGTGCATTTCTTAGACACAACAAAATAACTATATTCTTTTCTTTACATCAAAAATATTATGACAATAAATCTTACTGTAGCCATTTCAAATAGAATAAAAAATCTATTAGATATTTATAAAAGTAGTGAATGTCATCATTATTGTTATCAACAAAATTTAATATACATAAGCAATTTATTAATCCTTTTATAGCTATGATAAGTTAAGTAAAAAACAATTAATATATTTAAAACAGCAAGTTTTAATAAAATAATTAAAAAATTTCCAACTAAATTTTACCTGTAATCTATCCCACCATTTTTGTTTAATCACTTCCCTTCTTTCTGGTATTAATTTATATTGAATAACTTCTTCAAGTTCAGCTAACATTTGTACATGAACCATAGCCTTTTATAAAAAGTAATTTCATTCAATAAATTTATTTCCAATATTTTAGAATATATTTAAATGAAATTAAATAAGATACTCTAAAAATATCTATTATAATCTATAATATTAAACATAAATCATATAATATGTTTAATTTAAAGAACAAAGTAACATATATATTAAATCATATATTATTTTCTTTGGTAGAATCAGTTTTATTTCAAAAAATAATAAAATTCAATTTCAAAAAAATTGATTTACTTTGGTTTAATAATTTCATTTTAAAAATATTTTCAATTTTATAAAGCATTCTTAAACTTGATATTCAGTTACTCTACTGCAAACTATAACATAACATTCTTAAAGCATTCAAATAAAATTTTTTTATTAAAAAAATTTTATTTAAGCGTTTCTGAATAAAAATCTTTTGACTGCAAAAGGGCTATTGTGTAGTTTTATTTCCTTTATCATTCCCATAAATTTAAGGTAGGTCATTGCAATACTGTTATTTTAGGTTTGTAAGCTTTTCATTCAGTAGCATTTCATTACATACTTTATCCAATTTGAATTTCATTTCTAAAATAAAATTTTTTGTTACAAGAAAATAAATTCAATTTATAATAGTAAAACCAAGCAGTTTGGTGTATTAATAAAAGTATAAAGGAAACACTAAGTAAATTAAAAAATATATTATTATAAATGAAATTTTATATGAAATTTCTAATTAATATCTAATTTTGTGACATGATATTAAATTATATTTCTGTTTTATCTGCAACTTTCATGTAAATTACATAAATAAATATAAATTTATTTTCCTTTTAATAACTAAATTATACTAACTAAACATTGATTTATGTACAGACTTTTACAACCTGCATTTCTTTGAGTGCTATAGCTACAAATGGTATTGTACCAGGTAAGATAATATAAAAAATTTTAAAGTTTTAAAATTCCTGCTTTTTATTACTATTTCATGTAGACATCAATTCTTATGACAGGACAGGTTTTTTATTATAAAACATTTTTGGTCATTTTTCTAAGAGATCTGCTTCAGTGTTATGTTCTAAAGTGTTCATTTAAAAAACTGTATACATTGAAGCAGGTCTCTTAGAAAGACTGAAAACGTTTTATAATATAAAACCTTTCCTGTTATAAGAATGTATGTCTGTGTGAAATAATAAATTTAACTCTTAATTTCAATAAATAAATTTCCTGCTAGTAAAATTGATAACAAACTTATTTCTGAATATTAAACTATCAAGCTCATTAAAATTATTAATTTAATTATAGCTGCTAAACTTAATTTTTCCTGTTATTTGTTTATTATTTGTATATTTAATTGCCATAATGGTTTTCATATATCATATTGTCTCATATATACTTCAGCTTTATTTTAAATTCTCATGATCTGAAATTTTAAGATGAACAAAATTGCAGTTTATATTAAATCCTTAAAAGATACATTAAACTGAAAAACGGTATCAATTTTATAAGTCGCACTAATCGAGGCCTACCTGTATATGAAAATTTTTCGAGAAATTCTCTTAATTAAACAATTTTTGCAATAAAATCGAAGATCAATTTTGTATTTATCATTAAAATTATTTCGTAATTTTTAAGACAGTTTTCTAATTGAAAAAAAAAATCGCTAGTCGCTAGTCTACTTTTGATATTAAAATAATTTTTTTTTTTTGCTTCTAATGAAATTTACTAAGAGAGAAAAATAAAATTAATAATGACTAAAGTATTATCAAAATAAAATTTAAGATCTTTTTATAGTTCATCTAAACAAAGGTATTGTGAATTTATATAAGAAAAACTAATTTTAGAAATAAATCTTAATACTTCATTTCCTATTTTACTATAAACGTATTTCGCTATTATTAACATGATAGAATCATGTATGTGGAACATCGTTATAGTCTGTAACTCTGTAACTTATGTAAACAGTTATACTGTATATCAGGGGTGGCCAACAGGTCGATCGCGGGACAATTTGTAGTCGATCTTCGTAAGTTATCGGATGACTCTCTTACTTCATAGTGCCTTCTCCAGACAACTAAAGCCAAAATTTCGCTTTATTTCTGAGTATAGCCCAAAACAGAATAGTCAATAGCAGCAGAGCATTTAGACAAAATACTAAATTCGCTGATGATACCAACATGGCGCCTATGAATTGATAGTTGTGAGAGTTGAAGTGAATTATTGTGTTTGAGATTTATGAGTAAAGTAAAAGGAAAAAACCGTCGCCGCTGACGGATATCTCATTTTGGGCTAATGTCGTTTTGGGATGTGGTTTTGGCTCCTATCTCTACTCTGACCATCAAACGAGGAATTTCTAAGGTAGATCGCGAACTATTGTTAACATATAACGTCGATCTTAATGACAAACAAGTTGGCCACCCCTGCTGTATATGATAACATCCTTATCCTGTAACGTATGTGTTCGTTCAGTTATGTATGAGATAACCAGGTGATATCAATCGGGCACATAAAGACAGTATTGCCAAGCTTTACAAAACTTCCAATGAACTACGAAAAAGTTTAAATCGTCCAAGTCTAAAATATAATCAAATTTTTTTCTTTAATTAATTATTAAAACTGTAAAATAGATTTTAATTGAACTATGATCGATCGAAATCTATTTTATATTATTATATTTTAATTATATCATCAAAATATGATAGTTTCGAAATATAATATTGAAATATTATAGAATTTATTGTAAATTGTATATAATACAAATATTTATCTATAGATTCTCCAATTAATAAAATTCCAAGGCTACGAAGATCTTAATTCTTAACGCCAATATAACAACAGATTAATAAAAAAAAATTAATTTAAAAATTATTTACTTGATATATAAAAATATCTATCAAATAAATTATTTTAAATTATATTTCTTTTATTAATTAGTCTACATAATTTTATATTGTTCTTGTTATCAAAGACTTAAAAACTCCTTAATTTAATTGTTGATTTACTATTAAGAAGTTAGCCCTTATATTTCTTTTATTAATTAGTCTACATAATTTTATATTGTTCTTGTTATCAAAGACTGAAAAACTCCTTAATTTAATTGTTGATTTACTATTAAGAAGTTACTACTGTAGATTACTTCCTTTTATGAAACTTGATATAAGTTACATAAAAATATCATTATAAAAAATCAGAATACACTCAAAATCTGAATTTTCTAATTTATTAAACTCAAAATTGTGAAAGAATATTTCTATTATTTGTATTGATATAATAGTAACAGGAATTTGAAAGAACTGCAGTATGTTCAATCAAAATTCGTTTTATAGTTTATCATTCTTAATTAGTTTATTATTGTCTAAACTAATCAAGGATGGTGAACATTTTAAAATATGCATGGCAAATCTAATTGTCATTTTTACACATTTTTGACGTTCAGTTATCAAAGTTTTTTGTGTAAACATTATTTAATATTTTTATATTTTTGCAAAAATAAGCAAAAGCTGCTGAAGAAGTCTAATCATGAAAACTTTTTTTTTTTCGTTCGAATGGTTGCTAACTTCAATAATTTTCATCGTTAGTTAATGTTTTTTTTTCGGTTTTGGAGTTCATTAAATATTTAAATTATTTTACTCTATACCTTGTTTGATTATAAATAAATAAATTTATTCATTTATTTTTATTAAACAAGCTTCGTTATGTTGTATCAATAAACTGTAATATCTGTAAACGAGTAATGCGTATAAAATAACAGCTAAGATAAATAATCATAAAATCATTAAATTGATTGTATATAAATAATAATAACCGATAAAAATTTTGATCTCTATGAAATAGTTGCATACAATGTATATAAATAGTTTACTGTTTATTTATTTAATTAAATGATTAGGAAGTTTATTTAACTCGCCTTCATTATTAAATTAAATGATTAGAAAGTTGACGACATTTGAAAGATAAGAACTTGGACAGAAAAAAATAATTTTATGCTTTCTTCTACTTTATGTTAAATAAATTCATATGATTCTCTCATCCAAATTTCGAATAATTTCTTTATGATTTATTACTCTAATAACTATAATTTCTTGCAATAAATTTGATAATTATATTGAATATTAGTTAAAAATAAAATATGACAAAAATTTATTGAAGAGTTTTTTTAATATACTAAAAAATAAATGAATATAATAATAATGGTGTAAACAGATTGAACCAAATTTCTGAAACTGTTTCAGAAATTTGGTCGAAAGATCTCAAATAGAAAAAGAATGGATTTGAAAAAATTTTGATTAATTCTGTTATGAAAAAACAGACATACCACAGGAGACATAAAAAAATTAAATTAAGCTTTTAAATTGAAAAAAAAAATTAGTTTAAATTAGAAACAAAAAACATGTTAAGAATTTAAATAAAATTTTAAAATGGATATTTAATGACCGATGATGAAGTCGTTAATACGAAGAAATAATGAAACAGTTACTGCTATTTTTCATTTTGAATCTACAGTTACTTATTTTATTTTTAATTTGATGAATAATTTTAGTTCTAATCAGCATAAATATTAGGTTATTGTGGAATAAACAATATTGATAAATTAAAAATCTTCGTATATATAACATTCTGAAAGTATTTTTAATTCTTCTTATGTCAAGATGAACATAAAGGTGAGATATATCTGACACACATTTGTCAGTCAACATAGTGTTTAAATAATATTCGATTTGAATGAAATTCAGATAGATTATTGGAATTCACTGGAAAAATAATCATATTCAAAATAAATTAATTAAAAATAAATATGATTCAATAGATTCAGCGGATATGATTCACTAGATTACATGAATTTTTCAAGTCTTTAATAATGTAATAGCCTGTTTAAAATTTAAAATTAGATAATTATAATACAGATAAGTTTAATAGATTATAATTATAATAGAGTAAATTTTCTTTTTATATATGATCGCAGATCTTTTCATATTTTTCTGGATGGATACGAGATATTTCTGTAATTTTTCTCTGTACTTTATTTACTATTACATGAGTAATTATATCTTATTATTATACAGTGATACCTTCGGATCTCACGAACGTCTCGGTTCACGAACAAATCGGTCTACGAACACCATTTGCACGAACGTCTCGGTTCACGAACAAATCGGTTTACGAACACCATTTGTCACGAACAAATCGGTCTACGAACACCATTTCCGAACAAATGTCTCGGTTCACGAACAAATCGGTCTACGAACACCATTTGCGAACAGATTTTGCTTCGCTTTACGAACGATGCTTCGGTTCATGAACACATACGCACGCACGGAGTGTATGAAGCGCACGTGACTCGCGGTGCACAAAACCCTACGCATACCCTCGCCCTCAGCAGTAATCCAGTTGCCAAGCTCACATGGGTACAGTAAAGTCCCAACAAGTGTTGATATTTTAGTTTTTTTCTTTATTTAATTAAATTTATCCCTTATTATGGTTCCCAAAAAAGTTGAGTGTTAGTGAAGGTGATGTTAAACATGCTTTCTTCTAATATTACTGTTATATTTATTTCCTTTCTGTATTATTTCCACACATAAAAATTACAAGTTAAGTTTTCTCATATTGCTGTCAAAAGTAAATTTACAGTTCTATTTCGAATACTGTTTATAAATAATTAATTTTTAACTACAAAACAAAAGTGAAAAACCAAAAATGGAATGACATTTCCGTAAAATTTTTGGATGTAGGAAGCGGGAAAAGTTATATAATTAAAACGTAGGAAGAGGGAAAGTTTTACATTGCAAGTATAGGAAAATGTTCGGACTTCCGAAAATATACGTTTAAAGTGGGAAAGTCGTACGATACAGGAACGCACGAGCGGGGTTTCACTGTATCTGCAAGCAAATCCTGTAATTTTCATAATCTACACTTGATGTATTGTGCTTATCATTAAACATAACGTTCAGATAGTCCTCAAGTTATGATGATGATTTATTTAACAATTAGATTGTAAGTTTATGTAATAATAAATATCAATTGCATTGCAGTCTGTAATTAAAGAAATGAAAGGAGTTTAACTGCTGAACGGAGACAGTATCAGGATTTTTCTGACACCAGATATGACACAATTTATTGTGCTTGTGCCAAACACTTGTTTTTGGATATTTTAACCGAAAAAGAACTTAAATTTAGGCATGGGGATAAGTGACCCTCAGAATCTGAAGTGTTGGAAATTCATTGGAATGAAGACACAAGTTTATGAATATAATAATAAAAAAATTTATTATACTAAATTAAAAAAATGTACATAGATAAAAGGAACAATGATAAAAATATAAAATAAGAAAAAAAAGGCAAAAGCTAGCTTAACAAACTAAGGGAGCAATATAACATAGATAATATATATAGACAAGAGAAGATGGACTCTTCATTATTTCGTACTGCACGATGTATCACGAACAAGGTCAAGGAACGGATTGTGTTCGTGAACCGAGGTATCACTGTACTTTTTTATATTTTTTTCTTGAATATTAATACAATAAATTAATTAAAAATTATACTCTCCAGTTGGAAAGAGATATACCATCGATCGTTTCTAACTTTCCAAATAAAATGTAGAATTTCTAAGTATTTTGCATCTCTTTACATTTCTTTCAGAGTATAATTGCAGACTTTTAATATTATTATTAACTAATTCTTATACAATTTGAAATTACGTTTATAATTTAAAACGCAATTTAATATTATTGATTAGTCCGATACAATCTCTACTTTCTTACTAATTCTTATACAATTTGAAATTACGTTTATAATTTAAAACGCAATTTAATATTATTTGATTAGTCCGATACAATCTCTACTTTCTTAATTGGATAATTGAATTTGTAATTATTTTAATTACAGTATTATCTAACATAGATAATTTTTATTATCATATACTGTTTTAATAGAAATAAATTCAGATTTATGATTTTATTTTTATAAATAAAAATTGTGAAAATTAGCTAATTTTTCAATAAAATTAAATTATAATACTTTTTTCCCTTCATTTAATTTTATAATATATGTAGAGTAAACTTCCGTATAATATGTATATAATCTAGTATAACGTATTATATACACTATATATTTATACAGGGTGTTTTCTAGCACCCGTACCACGCTTTTTTCTCGGAAACGCGATGAGATAGGAAAAAGGGAAAAAATTTTGATTACCAAAGTATATCTGAAGAATCGAATGGGCATGATAAAAATTTTGTGGGCCCAATGGAAGTAGGGGCACAAGGGGTCAACTATGAAATCTCCAATGGAAACCAATGTCTATTTTGGTATAATTGGATAGAACTGTGAAAAACAAACAACTTTTGTTTTGAAAGTTTTTTAATATCACTTACTGATTGCGAGATATAACAAAAAAAAAATAAAAAATGCCGCTGCATGTACCGCCGATTGGGCTATTCAAGCAATAACAAAAGGAATGAACTGACAGAGGGCACTGTGTACATCCATGGCGCTCATAAAGGCTGAAACAAGTCCAGAAACTCTTGTTCTTGAGTATGGCTCCATGCTGAACTGTGATGGCGAAAGACTTGTCATACCTGCGGTATGAGTGCTACTACCGAGTACCAGAATTCGCCTTAAATCTGCATAATACTGCTCTTTGCTATTTCAATAATGTTTGGCAATGTCCACAGATTGCCCTCTGTCTGATTTTTATTCTTCTTACTGCTTGAATAGCCCAATCGGCGGTACATGTGGCGGCATCTTTTTTTATGATATCTCACAATCCTAAGTGATATTAAAAAACTTTTTATGCCAAAATCGGCATCGGTTTCCATTGGAGATTTCATAGTTGACCCCTTGTGCCCCTACTTCCATTTGGCCCACAAAATTTTTTTATCATGCCCATTCGATTCTTCGGATATACTTTGGTAATCAAAATTTTTCCCCCTACTTCTCCCATTCGATTCTTCAGATATACTTTGGTAATCAAAATTTTTTCCCTTTTTCCTATCTCATCGCGTTTCCGAGAAAAAAGGGTGGTAAGGGTGCTAGAAAACACCCTGTATATACACGCGTTATAAGGGTATAACGCGCATACAGGTTATACGAGTATACAGTATATGTACCCGTTATACGCGATATACGGATATATATAAACTCTTGCGCTCTCCTATAACGCGACGAAAAAATTGCGACTAGTATTCATACAACTCTATTAACAATCCCGTATAACGCGTAAGATAAATTTTTTTTAAACGTTACTTACCGTTGATTATAATAAAAACCAAACGATATTTGTTTCGTTTCCATGACAACTTTTAACAATTCTTCTGAATCCGCATTTTCGGAAACCGAATTATATCGGGTCTACTTGGACATAATATTTTTTAAAATTTAATTACCTGTTTTGTTTTTTCTTTTGTTAAAAGAAATCTTCTTCAAAATAAGTTAATTAAAACTCTGCACATAATAAAATCATATTCGAAATTAACTCGCTTCTCATTAGCAATATGTGATCAGTGCTGGAAATCAGAGACAAGTTTAAACTTGCATAAAATCGTCTGATAATGCATAATATTAAAATTATAATTTTGTCTATCTTCATACTTTTCACGAATATTATTTCATTCTAAAGGGAAAAAAATTCTGTTTTACTGGCTCACACAATAAAAATAGAAAAAATAAATAAATAAATAACAATTTTGTTTTCTTACGCTTAAAAAAAAAAGAAATTGCTGTATTTTTATCATTGCATCATTAAAGATTGTTACTATTTCACTATAAATTATCACATGTAGAGCAATTTAATTCTAATAATTGATCTTATATGAAGAAATAAAACTAATTTAACTTCCGTGATACAAACTTGAGCATTTTGTCATTCGCATGGATTTAAAGGAAACTATAAATCCATTTTACGAGTCTATAGTTTCCTCTAAAATCAAATTTATAGTATTTTTCTCCCTCTATGAAAAGTAAGAAACTAGGCTAATAGTTTCTCTTCCTAATGATCTGGAGAGAAAGTATATTTATTCCATGTACTTTTACGCTTTAAAACACAAGACTAATAAAACTGTACTGATGTAAATATACGAGATTATATATCGTAAAAAAATTCACACCTTAAACTCCTATAAATTAAAAAATAAAAATAAAATAAGTCCATTAATTTAATTTCATGTGAAAGATTGTTTAAGAAAGGAAGATGTTAATAAGAAAATTGGCATTGATAAAACGGATACTTAACAGATTTTTATGAATTTTCAAGACTATAATAATGCAGCAGCATGTTTAAATTAGCTAATTATAATTTAAATAGATTTAAATATATTTTAGATCACTATAATTACAGTTGACTCGCGTTTTTACGAATGTTTAGTTCCGTAGTTCCCAAAGTGGAGCGCACGTCCCACAGGGGGCAATTTGATTTTTAAGGGGAAAAATTGAGAATTAACAGTGAATTTTTTGCATTTCTTATGGTTCTAGGGGCCTCATATACAGTATATAAATACATATTGTGACATATATTTTTAAAATTAAAATCAGAATGTACACGGCGGTTTTGAAACTTTATTTGTTTTTTTTTATATCACTTCATATTATTATTATTTTTTAAACAATTTCTTAGTGATTTCTTCCTCAGTATTTCAATTGTTCTTTTATTTTTTCTTTTTCATGGGTGCCATATTCTTTGGAAGCTTGTTTAGACCAAATTATGGGCCTTTTAGGCTTCCTTCACTTTTTGAATAATAAAAACTAGAAATTACCCGTTCATATAAATGAGCGGAAATGTAATCCATGTGATTTAATCTAATAATATTGCATATAACAACAAAAACACCTCCTAATTCGTGTAGGGAATCCATTCATAAGGGAATCGTAAAACGGCATCCATTATTCATGTTACAGTGCCATCTACGAATTCTGTCTTTTTACTAGAATTACAGTTTCACTGTTATTTCTATTCTTTAATTTTTAAATTATTAATAACAACAAATAATTTGGGTTGTCGCAGACATCCAAAAATTAGAACTTTTTAAAGATACTTTATTTATAGGAATCGGTACAGTAATTCAACCGAAAAAATGACAGCCACGTTTGACTATCAATATACTGTACATGATTATATGTCACGGGAGCATCAGGATTTTGGAGATGCTTAAGTGGTGCATGGCCAAAAAAATGTTGGGAACCAATGGTTTAGTTGGTCCTCCAAAAACTTCCTAATGTTAATTAATGCCATTCCCATTTACGAACTTTCGATTTACGAATTTTTTGGGAGTCCGTATGAGTTCGTAAAATCGAGAGTCCATTGTTTTATAAAGAAAATTTGTTTTTTTTTTGTGGATAATCACAGATTTTTTTTATTTTAGTGCAGGGGTTCTTAACCTCCGTATGAGTTCGTAAAATCGAGAGTCCATTGTTTTATAAAGAAAATTTGTTTTTTTTTTTTTTGTGGATAATCACAGATTTTTTTTTATTTTAGTGCAGGGGTTCTTAACTAGGGTATCCATACCTTTGAGGTATAGGACTCGATCTCTGGGCATTGGATTTATTTTATTTAAACATATTTGGAAGTCATACTGGCAACTAATATAAAGAATGGTGGTGATTATTTCGACAGTCATGTGAAGAGGGTATGGGACCATATTGGACAATCCATTGGGGGTCTGGCGTTATCAAAAGGTTAAGAACTCCTATTTTAGTGGATGGACAAGAGATATAGAAAACTTCTATAATTTTTCTGTAAATTTTTTTTGTATTTTTTGACATTTTACTTTACTATTACATAAATGATCATATTCCTATATGATTGCAATTTATTATTGCAATTTTTTTTATATTCTGTCTTTGAATATTAATAAATTAATTAAAAATTATATCTTATGGACATTTTAATTTATTTATTTTTTATCGTATCTAGCTTATTTATCTAGTAACATTCAGAATATTTCATGAAATCGGGATATGCTTCTCTACATTACTACATAGCAGATTATACTTTGCTCTTTATAATTTTTATCATTTATGTATGATTATATAATGCGATATATATATATATAAGCTTAATTCATTATAAAGTTTATTTCTGAGTGCTATAATAAAATTTCTGTAATTTTTAATAATAAATTAATCGTAATAATAAAATCAAATGATTACAATCGATTTTTATTCACATCAAAAATTGTACTTATTCTAAAAAAATTTTCACAATACAGCCTATCTGTTTTTAGACTTTTACAGTTTGGTTTACTTTTTTTAACTTTATTAAAAAAATAAAAGAAAACCAAACTATAACAGAAAAACTTTATCGTTGACAGAATGGTGAAGTGTTTTCTCCATCAAATGTTTTTTGATATTAGAAAATTAAAAAGCTATAACTTCCAGAACTTGATAAATGTATCCGGTTAGAGCAGTAAGAAGATAAATATTAACAAACTAATGAATTCAAAAAAATACACAACAAATTTCTAGCAAGGAAAAGGGGGTTTTCATATCTGACCCATAAACATACCTTAAGAGAGAGACTTTCTTCTTTTCTTCTTTCTTTCTTTTAAAATAATTCTAGATAGACCAAAAATGAAGCAATAGTAGCACAGAAATATAGATGAAGAGTGACTCAGTGAGAGAGGGAGAGAGAGCGTGAGTGTGCGTTCTGCTGTCCCTCTCTGTTTTTCTTTTGAATTCCACCCAATCACATCAGGAGAGAGAGAGAGAGGTTCGAACTCATTTCTGACACAAAGTTCAAAGCTCACAAAATAGCACTTAGAGCAGTATAAAAATATAAATTTTATTATACAATTTGTATAATAAAATTTATACTTTTATACTGCTATAAGTGCTATTTTGTACGCTTTGAACTTTGTGACAGAAAATTAAGCAGTTTGTTTTAGCTTTGGTGACTGTCATTTCTGACCTTATTTGGTCAAGTTGTACCTTCTCTCTTCTACTGGGATTGGCAGGTGAACCTTATTGACAGGATATTTTATAATATTGTTTTTCCTCAGGTCTCCAGACCTGGACCTTACAGCTGTCTGTAATTTGATTATTGTTTCTTCTCTCAAGGCATTGTTTATGGTTTATTTGACAGTTATAAAATTCTTTTCTCTCCCCTCCAACCTAAAGGATCATTTAAGGTTAAGATTTTCTCAATTGAATTTGTTAATTTTTACAGTTTAAAGCCAAATTATTACATTTAACAAGTTTTCAAAAACAATATGTATTGATGAAAATCCACTGTATGATTAAAATTAATTAATATTATAAAACAATCCAAAAGTTATATTATTATAAATAATCACAAAGTTATATAATATTATAAAATAAACTTCATTGCTTCAAGTTACATATATGTTCACCGTTATATAATATTTGACAATAATATATTTAATCTAAACATTAAAATTATAATAGAAAAATTGCATAGAATAACTAATAAACAAACAGTTTTCAGCACTTATTTAAGCAAAAAAATATACTTTAATAACTATTAAAGATCTTTCGGCTTAATAAAGCGATCATCAGTAACAACACTTAAATAAAACGAATTGGAACAAATAAATTCTTTGAATACAAGAACAGTAAATTCATTTACTGTTCTTGTATTAGTAATTCTAGTAAGAAGCAAAAGTATATTAAATCTATTTTGCATAGAATAATTGAAAAACTACATAATAATGAAAAATTTTAAAGATTGTTCTGTTTGACAAAGAAAACAGTTCGTGGATTGTTGGTGGTAATTAGATCTTCAGTTTGACTTATCTGTGGTCAGAGTTCTGGCTTGTATAAACACTTGTATATTTATTGCTATTGTACAACTATTGAAGAAATTGATATAAATACACTGTTGCCAATGATTTTTCCCTTGCTTAAATTTATTTGTATATATGATCTGTTTTTGTAATTTTCTTAATTTACATTATTTTATTCTGAATTTTGTGCAATAAATAGTTCTGAGTCTGATATCGTAAACTTGTAGAATAAATTATACTGTAGAAAAAACATGGACTTGGCTTCCCACATATCATTATTATTCATTATCGCACAATATAGTATTATAGTAAACTGATAAAATAAAAGGAATCAAACACAAGATGGGTACTACTAATAAATCAAACCATTGCTCATGAACTTGTACATATATGAATTATATTGAATAATCACAGAGATTACCAATTGCATCAGCATCATTACAAATACGAATAATTGTATCTTGAGGACTGCTTATATAGCTAAAGCCTATATTGGAGTTATGATGTTAACTTATCATTTATCTATTTTATTATTTATGAAATATTTCTATAATACACATAATATATATGTTCCAAATGATTATAGCACTTTGAGCAGGAATACTACTATATTTATACCAATAACACTAAAATTATATATTGTAGTTTATTCAGTTTACTCAAAGCACTTTCGGCTTAATTACAGCCCTCATCGGCGGTACATTCCATTATAGATCATTAAAATTGAACATAGAATGAGCGAATCCATTTCAAAAATTAACATATTTTATGATTGTTAATATAGTAACACAAATTTTAAAAAATTTATGTTCTAAAATATGACATCGTATAACACTGAACGTGACACTAAAATTAATATTAAAGTTAACATTAAATATATATTACAAAACCGATAATATTGTGGTTGTTAAATTAAAATCGACTATCATTTTTGTGTTTTATCGCACCAAATTCAAGTTTGACTGACTGTATTAGGTTCCATGGTGTTAATTACATTATGATCTTTTGATTTTTTATCTATTATGTTAATAGCTTCTGCAATTATACCTTTCAGAGGGTTATCTATTTTCTTAACTATCTTGGCATCATCCCAATTTACCTCCATGTCAAAGTTGGCAATCCTCTGTACTAGGGATGTCTTCTCATTATTCTCTGCTGCATCTATTTGGTGTTCTGACAGTCTTTTTTGCAGGGAATGGGAACTAATGTATATCTCATCTCTCTGTATGCCTATGTTCTTAAAAGGGATTTCATATACTCTGGGGAAGTCATTGCATTTCCTAGCGTCTTTGTCGTTCTTCAGTAGATTAAATACCATGTTCCTCCTGTTTTACATGATTTTATTCTTAGTTATTTTTCTAACTTTCTTCTAAACTTTCTGAAAATTTTGTTATTTTCTACAGAGTATATTTTTGTTTCTGTATTGTGTGTGTCATTGTAGTCATTGACAACTTATCTAGTATTTTTGCATGTGATCTTTTCCCATAGTTTAAGTATGGTGTTCCAATTATTCCCATGTAATTCCCCTTGGTGGAGTACCCATTCAAGTTCTTCATTGGCCATATCTTGATTGCTACAGTGTGTCAATATTCTCTGTAATAACATCCTAAAATGATCGCTGCCATTTTGTAATGTCATGGTTCTTTCACTGTGGACTTAATAAATAATGCTCTGTATGTGTTCTTTCTGAACACTGATGTAATGTAGTTGCCATTGGCAATTTTAATGCTAATATTTAAATATATATTATGGTAAAAGTGATTAATTAGTGATATTGCATAATTGCCAATTATTATACATAATCACCAATCATCTTGAGAAGTTTGATAAATTTCACTAAATTTCTCATTTTTATCGGCGATTTTACATAATTCCCATATGATGTTGGTAAATTTGATAAATATGTCATGATTTCTCACTTTTAGTGGTGATTATGTATAATTTCCAAATGAATTTGGTAAGTTTGATAAATATGACTGAATATATTACTTTTAAAGCATTTTTGTTATAATTTCCAGAATGTAGCATAAATTTGATAAATATCATGAAATTTCCTATCTTTTATTGTTTCAATTAATAATTTAATTAAAGGGTTACTGTTATTTCACTTTTACAACAGCAGCATAGTTCTCATTCATTCTTAACTTTGATTATTTCCAAAATTATTTCTAACTGTTAAAGTACATTTTCAGTGTCGTCTTTCACATCCTCCCTTGCCAACTCTGTCTCTCTTTTCAAATATGCTTTCCAGAATCTTCTTGAGATACCTTTAGGGAGGAAGTATATATAGTATCCACTGTGAGATCAGTCAGGAAAATAGTATAAGAACATAGGACAGATTTGGAAAAGTCATAGTAGTACAGTGTTGGTACAGAAGTTATTAAACTTCAATGCTACAGCCAGGTGAGATCAGACTAGAGTTGTAAGAGTAATAGAAGACTTCCAGAAGTTTTAAAAATCTTTGCCAGAAAATCGTCATGGAATCATATGATCAATTACAATGAACCTAAAAGGGTTAGTTTGGTGTGGGAATACCATGAATATAAAAGGAAGACCTTGTTACTAAAGGGCTCTTCTATGCATAAAGAGAATGATAATTCCCCAACCTATGAGAAGTTATTATTTAAATTCTAGAACTTGCAATGAAAGTATATTAGAGATAATTGATGTACAGAGAATAGTGATTGCTTTTAGAATATTTGATTGTTTGGAATGTGTATTTGACTATATAACTGCATTTTGATGTTTATTGAAAAATATTAGTTTGTAATGTTGTGCTGAAGAGGCCTCAGTAGAGCCAAAAGTGGTTTAATAAAGAAATTTTGAGTTTGATGAAATAGTTGAGAGTTTCTTTCCTTGCTAAAAAAGCTTAAGTTATACATTTATAACTATGATAGAGCAATGTAATAATTTGATAAATTTTATGATTTACAGTATAGTAAGTAGCATATGCTTCTGATTAAGGATTTATCATACATTTTTGGTAGATATTTTTAATCATAAAATGATATAATTTTGAATGTATTGACTAAATTTTTTAGAAATGGATACAATGGCCTTTAATTATATAACACCATATTTTATTAGGTATTAGCCTTATTTTATAAATATACTGTGTATAAAAATTTCATGGATCATTTGATGAAATATCTATATTCATCATATGATTTTGTACAATATGTTGCAATATGTTACATCTTTGCAAAGTCGTGAATTTTAACAAATATCAATACTATTAATTATAACTAAACCTAACGGTTAAGCAACTCTGCAAATTCCAAGTTCGGCCTGAGCTCAGGTCTTTAACTAAATTCTAACTTAAAATTAATTAGCTGCAAAACAATCTAACACAATGTAAGGTCTAACTGATGAAACAAAACCGGAAATCGGAACTTACAACTAAAAGTATCAATTCAGTGTTAGAACAAAACAATGTTAGAAATTTATACTAATAAATTGAAGAAATTCTCAAACAAGTTAGATAATAAGAAATATAAATTTATTAGACTCAAACACTTACAAAAAGTGTTAATAAATGCTTTATTGAAACTAGAATAAAACAACAATCAGTCAACAAAACTTGTTTAATCCAAATCTAATATCAACAATCCACTATTCACAAGAAATAAACCTAAATACTACTTAAATCTACTACCTCCACCACCGATACAAACTTCAGACAATCGTAGACCTTTACAAGAATTTCAATGTCACTTAGCCAACCTTACGTTGATACAACATCTCATTGTGTCGTTGGTTGCTTCGGTTTTTATACCGGTGACTTACAATCATATATACGCAACAAGTTTAAATTTATTAGCTTACTGAGTTATTCATTCATGTCATCCTCTTTACAATTAATTAGTAAATCGAACAAAACATCGATATGGATCATTCTTACATTTGCATATTGGCTCAGTGGTAAAATTAGTTAGATGAGATGACATCATTAGCCGGGACAGCTCTTCCGGAGGACGGTTTCCAATTCTGTAACACGTGATTGCTAATTATTATGACAGAGAATGTGAACATAAGTCAACTATTAAAATAAAATATATGTTAGATAATAACGAAAATAACAATAAATAATAAAAGTGCATAATAAAACAAAGCAGGACAGGTCAGAGTTAACTTCCTCACACTCCTCCCCTGTGATAAAAGGAACTGCTACGCAGTTCCTTTAAAATTTTGTCCGTCAGAGCTTACCCGTTTTTACAAATTCTGTAAACTTTCCATAGGCTCACTGATATCAAATTAATAAAGTTTCTTTATGAGCATTTAATTGATCCTTAAATCTAACATGTGGAGGTAAATTTCTTAACATAACAATACATTATATCCGTAAAAGGGTGCTTGATCAATATCAGTCGTTTGATGATTGGAAAATTTTGCTATTAATTCTTTTTGAAGGCTGTGAGAGACTTTTTCCCCTGTTAATGTTAAATTTTGTTAGTATTTTAGTGATAATCTCTTACAGTCATTGATGAACAATGTTTAAAGTTCCAAAATGTTTCAATGACTCAACCTTTTTGGATTTACTATTACTACTGCTGAAAAAATAAAATTATAACTATACAACTTATCTTCTTCGAGGAGGAAGTCCGGTGAGACGATGGTAGTCCACCCTCTGCGTTGGCCTAAGCCATGGGGTCGACACGTCGGAACTTCTAGCGACATGCAGACCGGAAACACTTCTTCTGATGTCACTATCTATTGGTGCTGTAGGTCTTGTATCACCGGCATCTCTGGTGACGTCCCTCACTGGGTATGATGGCCTGTTAAACAGGCGGTACTTCTTCAGGTTGCCTATATGCTGGCCACCATGAATTGCCCCACTGACTGGATTCTTTAGTTCATAGTTAAGAGATGATATCACTTTTGAAACCTCGTAAGGTCCTGCCCATTTGGGTGCCAATTTGGTGCTAAATTGTTTATGGGCAGAAGAAATAGGATGAGTTTTTAATAACACTAAATCACCCATCTGAAATGTTTGTTGTCGACGGCGACGATTATAATGTTGTCTCTGTTGATTCTGAGCGGAACGGACGTTTCTTTGGGCTGTATTTATAATCCTTTGCAAGTCGTTTAGCTTATCCTCAATGGAAGTTAGTAGGTTAGGGTACTGGGTGAGGCGGTCCCATGGAAACATGATTTCTTGTCCAAGGTGCAACTTCCCCGGTGTATACTGAGTGGACTCTTGGACGGTTGACAGGATTGCTAATGCTAACTCCTGTAGGTGAATATCCCAATCTCGGTGATTCTTATTAATGTTTGCTGAGATCATACAGCCTAACATACGGTTGACCTGTTCTGTTAAGTTCGATTTGGGATGATAGGGAGTGGTGAAAACATGCTTTATTCCCAACTGGGTGCAGACTTCGGCAATCAAATGTGAGATTAGTTTCCGACAATGGACCGCAATTTATGTTTTTGGTAGACCATATCTGCAAAAATACTCATTAATAATGCATTTTACTACGGTTTCCACCTTAATATCTCTCAATGGAAACAGTTCAACCCATTTACTAAACTAATCAGCCATTACTAAAATATACTGTAATTATTATTTTTCCTGGACCTTGGATATGGGCCAAGGATATCAACATCTACTTGATCGCCGGGTTCTGTAATTGGTGTGTTTTGCATTAGTCCAGCCAGACATTGTTGGTCGAATTTGACGGTCTGACAAACGTGACAGGATAAGACAAATTCTTTAATATCGTGAACCATGGCTGGCCAATAGCAGTTTTTTCCGTAGTTTTTCTGACACCCAGATGACCGGCAGTCGGATGATCGTGTAATTCTTGTAACATAGCATTTCTAAGATTCTTGGGGATCACAGGTCTAAAGCCTCCAGATTGATCAGTTTTTCTGGTATAATATAAAATGTCATTAGTCAAGGTGTAATGTCTTGACTTACCTAATATTTCTGCAGCTAATGTTGGGTCTGGAAGTAGACTGCCGGTTGCTAAATAATCGTATAATCCTCTCCATTCATCATTGTTTCATTGTTTAGTAATTTGTTCGTCTCCTCCGGAAATGGAGAGGATGGCGCATATGTGGGGAACAGTTGTTATCTTCCTTCTCGTTGTTATCAGGTGTGTTGGGAGATCTGGATAGAGTGTCTGTTAGCTGATTCTCCGTTCCCTTAGTGTGTGTGACTGAAAAATTAAATTCCTGTAATCGTAATGCCCATCTCATTAGCCTACCTTGAGGTTGGTTGAACTCTGTAACCATTTTAGAGCAGCGTGATCGGTTATGACAATGAATTCAGTGCCGTCGATATACCTACGGAACTTCTCGATGGCCCACACAACAGCCAGACACTCTAATTCCATGGTATTTCCTGGGCAATAAAATACTGTTCTATGTCAGAAAAGAAATCAATTATATTGGTCTTACCGTCATATTTTGGCATGAGTGGCAACAGAGCATTCATAACAACAGTTAGAGGTGGGATGATAGGTGTACTTCGAAGCCTTTGTTCCTGAGTGAATGGTCAGTAGCCTCTGGTGGCTGGTGCATCAGGTATACTTCGTTCCTGTGGAGGTGGGTGCTAACGTCTTGTAGTTGGCGCGATTCTCGAAGACCTTAATTTTGCAATTTCTTGTTCAGAACTGTCTAACTTATCGGTCAGGTGAGATACCATATGCCAAATATAATTCAATTATTCAACAAAGGAACACTAATCATCTGCGAAGCCATTTTTACTATAGAGGTGGTTAAGTATAGCAAAATTGAAAAAGTGACAAATACCACAAAATAGCAAAAGATTAAACTAATTCAAAATCAGTAACTACTATAAACTGTGGTCCCTGTGCCAATTGCAAAGTCATGAATTTTAACGAATATCAATACTATTAATTATAACTAAACCTAACTGTTCTAGTGACTTTGCAATCCAGAGTTTGGCTTGAGCTCAGGTCTTTAACTAAACTCTAACTTAAAATTAATTAGCTGCAAAACAATCTAACACAATGTAACATCTAACTGACGAAACAAAACCGGATATTGGAACTTACAACTAAAAGTACTGATTAAGTGTTAGAACTAGAATGAACAAAACGATGTTAGAAACTTATACTAATAAATTGAAGAAATTCTCAAACAAGTTAGATAATAAAAAATATAAATTTATTAGACTCAAACACTTACAAAAAGTATTAATGTTTTATTGAAACTAGAATAAAGCAACAATCAATTAGTCAACAAAACTTGTTTAATCCGAATCTAATATCAACAATCAACTATTCACAAGAAATAAACATTAAATACTACTTAAATCTACTACCTCCACTACTGATACAAACTTCAGACAATCATAGACTTTTACAAGAATTTCAATATCACTTAGCCAACCTTACGTTGTTACAACACCTCGCTATGTCATTGGTTGCCTCCGTTTTTATACTGGTGACTTACAATCCCGTGTTGCTTCATTTACATAAATACATGTAACAAGTTTAAATTTATTAGCTTACTGAGTTATTCATTCATGTCATCCTCTTTACAATTAATTTGTAAATCGAACAAAACATCGATACGGATCATTCTTATATTTGCATATCGGCTCAGTGGTAAAATTAGTTAGATGAGATGACGTCATTAGCCGGGACAGCTCTTCCGGAGGACGGTTTCCGATTCTGTAACACGTGATTGCTAATTATTATGATGGAGAATGTGAACGTAAGTCAACTCTTAAAATAAGATATAATATGTTAGAAAATAAATAATAAAAGTGCATAATAAAATAAAGCAGGACAGGTCAAAGTTAACTTCTTCACATCTTTTATAATAGGAAATATTAAAAGTGGAATTTTTCATTTATTAGCCATATTTTGACTAGTTGCTTGTACATTGTAATGAACCAAAGCAAGAATGGGCATACTAGAGATCTAATAATAGAAATTTTGATAAATTTAGATTCTTATTTATCTTAACTATTTCCTACTGTAAGGTGTCAGTAAGTTATACTGACAGTTATCCAATTCACTTTTATTAATTATAATAATTCTTGTAATAAATTGTCATTTATTATTCTGCAAAGTTTCAATATTCAAAATAAACAATAACTAACAATAATAGCTAATGATAAACAACTCTGCAAATTAGGAAACTTGGCCAGAATTCTGCCTGCCTGATCTCCTAATTTTGGGAAAATAAATTTTCCCCATACTTTTTTATGAGCTCATTTACATACTGTATATTTGTGCAAATTCAATTTCTAGTTTCCAACTAAAACAATTCATGTCATTATCCTTATATATTCACAGTTATTTATCCACCAATTGTAAATCATTAAATCACTACAAGTTTTTATACTGCTTTAGTAGGTACACAATTGTTAAAACTCTTAATTATAGCACTATTGAGCAGTCCAAAATAGTCTACTAACTAAACTTTTTATTTCAAGAGAAAAATTTTTGGCTGTGTTAAGTAAATCATTAATAAGAGACTATTCTTTAAATCTTCAAGATCTCAAATCAGTCAGTGATATTATTTCAGAATAGATGAATGGAGTTCATTGGGAAGATGGCAGTTCCATTCTATAACTTAGTTTCTAATTTCTTGAGGCATAGAACATGCAATGTATCCTTAAACTATATTTATGTTATTCTGATATGTGTATAACAGTTTAGCTTATACACGTGTATATAAATGTATTCCTTAACTTCCAACTATTAGAATAATATGACATTCATTGAAATAAATAGGTAATTTTTTTTATAATTTAAAAGTTTTTCAAAATCATTTCACTATTGAAATAAAAAGGCCATTTAAATGAAATTCCAGACTTATAGCATTGAAACATCAGGACACAATGCTAAAAGAAATTTGGATAGAGAGTATGATGCTATCATGTTGCATCATGTTAAGTTGCATTTCTTTACAATACAATTTTATTGAAGTGTTTGTTCAGCAGAAAATATCACAGAAATATTAAGTTTCCATCATTTCCAAATCTCAACTAAAATATTTAACAAAGTTTAAATGATAAAAAATCAAAATTAAAATGAGCAATGAAACTTTTATAATTTATTGCAATTGAGAATGCTGGAAAGGCTGAACAGCATGCATGATCACTGGAAGCACAAATGTGATGTTTGATATCAATTGTAAAATAATCATCTCATATTTCTGTAAAAATCAAAAGTATCAGATAATGCACAAATTGTCAATCAGAGAGACCAGTATAAAGATTCTACAGTTCCATTTAATATTAACTAATGATAAATATAATAGTGGCTACCACATTTATTTGGTAGAAAAATATTGGTCTATATATACATAGTGATTTTTAACCTTTTTGAAGTCACGGAACACTTTTGATTGTAAAGAAAATTTGCAGAACCCTATATCACTAAGATCATAAAACAAACAACAAAAATATGGATGAACATGTATTTTATTAAAAATTATACATTACACATTAAATAATAGTAAAAAAAACATTAATTAAAAAAACATATATTCTTAAGAACTGTAACTAACTCAGAAAAATGGAACATTTTTAAATCAAGTTTAATCTGATGCCTGAGGTAATTGTCTTTTACAAATTTAAGCAATGTCAGGTCTAATATTTGATAAAGCTACCTTCATTTCTTCATCAATATTCCTAAGTTTTACACGTTTTTTTTTAGTTTTTATGTTCAGTCATGTTGAAAAGCCCAGCTCACACAAATCTGATGTCAAAAACCGTAGCAAAATCATAAGTGCTTTTATGGGTAAGCCTGCTTAATAGTTTGTTCGAAAATGCAAGTTGAATCTTGTTTACATTATAAAATGCATACTGCGCAGTATGCTAAGGTCATTCAAGTAAGCCTTGCTCTCATAATTTCGCGGAACACTTGTAACACGTATGTGGAACATCAGTGTTCCAGGGAACACCGGTTAAAAACCACTGGTCTATATATTTATGATCTTATTTGTGTACACCCAATAATTTAATATTTTTAAATATATGTTGTTTAAATGCATTTTATTCTTGAATTGTGTTTAAATTATGAACAATCATTCAATCCACATATTTTTATGAATAAACTTGAGGGAAAATAGGTATTGTTGTGGATTGTCCCATTACCATAAGACATGAAAATAGTGTAAAAAAATACAACACATCTGATTTAAGTATTTTGATCATATTTAATCAATATCTGATATTTATATATCTAAAAAATATTAATTTTGTACCACCATACATATCCACATATTTTTAACAAAAAAAATTAAAAAAATCAGTAAGATAATGATTTTTATTAGATTTTATTATAAATTTAAAACTTTATTTAACAAATATTATTATTATTTTTACTTTATAATAGCGGGAGGATCATATTTTATGATATCTCGTTCTCTTGGACCAGAATTTGGAGGAGCAGTGGGAATTTTATTTTATCTAGCAACAACATTTGCTGGAGCAATGTATATTGTAGGAGCAGTAGAAATTTTTCTGGTAAGTTTCTTTTTTTATTTAATAAAACAACTTAAAGATGTCTATAGATTCCAAGAGATCTATTACATTCCATCAGGGAATCTACAAGTTACTAAAAAATTGCAAATTTTTAATTTCTTGTTTGCATTGAAATAAAATTTATAGGAAAAAATTTTAAAGAAAATTATATTATATTCTGTCCATAAAGTACTGTCTTTTTTACTATTTAAATTATATTTTTTTATTACTTACAAGGAGATGACAAAACTTACAGGGACCAATTTTTGATAATTTCTGATAAATTCAATTCATTTCCCCTTTATGCGTCATTTCCCAAAGTGAGTGCTACCACTTTTGTTTCATTTATGAGAAAACCTAAATTTAAGTTTTGGCACATAAATGATTCCTCTTTAGAAAAAGAAAACTGTTTCGTTGGGGCTTTGGTGGCTCAGCTGCTACAACAGGCTTGAGGTCATACGTTTGCATGCATCAACATGCATGAGGCCTTTGATGCTTGAGGTCATAGGTTTTCATCCTTGCTCTGACTTATATTTTTGTGAGAAAAATTTTTGTTATAAATATACAAATAAAAAATAATAATTTTTATATATAACAAAATATTTTATCCAAAGGTATCAAATGAAACATGTTAGCCAATTGAGTATTTAGGCAATAATTCCGCAATTGAATAAGTTTCTTTAACATAATTTTAAAAATTGTTTTTAATATTAGTATTTATTATTCTTAATTTTTATATTTATAACAAAATTTTTTCATAAAAAAATAAGTGCAGAGCAAGAATGTGAAACTACCACCTTGAGCATCAAAGGTATGTCTGTAGCAGCTAGCCACTAAAACCCCAACAAAATATCTTTTTCTAAAGAGACATCATTCATGCATCAAAACTTAAAATTGGGTTTCCTCATAAAAGAGACAAAAATGGTAGCGCTCACTTTGGGAAATAACACATAGAGGGGAAATGAATTGAATTTACTTGAAATTATCAAAAATTGGTCCATGCAAGTTTTGTATTTCCTTGCTAGTTTATTATACTATTTTAAGAATAATAAAATTGTTAATATTGAATATATATATATATATATATATTAAATTTATAGTCACATATGAATTTTGTAGGTAATCACCTGAAATTTCGATTATTAATATTCAATCTAATCAATCTCCCTTTGGGCCCATATCTTTAGCAAAGGGGATTGTATGCTCCAGTGATCTTTCTGGGCTAGTTCAATTTTTACATAATGGCCAGAAGTTACGATCCTGACAAAGTGGTGTCTGGGACCTTCAAGGGGGGGCAGCCTTCCATCAGAATATATTGATTACAGACATAACCATAAATTTTATCATGTTGATAATTAATCATTATTTGACTGATTATAAATAAAAATTTCATCAACATTGTGAAATTTTTACTTATGATCAGTGGCTCATCTGTGGTAACTTGCATAAGCAGCTCAGCCACCGAAGCCTGCTTTAACAGCTCAGCCATCAAAGCCTTCAATCATAAGTAAAAATTTCATCAACATAGTGAAATTTTTACTTACAATTTTCAAAGCTCAAGGAAAGAAAACTGGACCATCAGATCCAGATTTAAAACTGACTGGATAGAATACAATGAAAATAGAAATGGAAGTATGAATGGAAATTCAGTGTATGGAATGTGAATAGACAAGTGAAGGAAATGAATAGGAACTTATGAAATGTATAAATATAAGCTGGATGCTCTGTGTCAATGAAGCATATCAAAAAGGCTGTGCATTTGAGTGTATAAGGAATGACTATGTGGGAATATGATCTGGGGTAAAAGATAATGAGTGAGCAAGACACGTTGGTGTGCTGATAAATGAGATAATAAAATACAAATATGAGAATATAAAATGATATGGGTAAGGATGAAATTAGGACTGCAGGGAGTGTTTCTGATAAAGACGTATGCTCCTGTGGCTAGTACGAGTGAGAATGAAAAAAGTAAATTCTGTTGTGATCTGATTGATTCAATAAATGAAAGTCATGGCACTGAATGCATAATTGTAGCTGGAGATTTTAATTTCAGAGTTGAAAGTGTATGGAACTGCTGACAACAGAGAACTTCTGTGAAGAGCATGAGAAAGAAATTAGGCAATACGTGTGGAGAAAGATGGAGTAAAAAAATTGGTTGAGAAATATGGTAATTCTAGAATGAATGGACAAGCAACTGTTGAAAGTTTGTGCTGAAAGAGAGTATTTGTTGAGAGAGTTGAGTTGAGAGTTATTGGTGATGATGGATGGTGTTGTCCTTAAGCACAACACCATCATCATTACCCTTGGGAGAGCTATGAAAGAGATCAGAAGAGTATATTGATTTGATCATTTATGATGAAAGATTGAGAAGGAAGGTTATGGGCATGACTGATGCAGATCCTTCACTTTCACTCACTCTACCAGATAGATTCAAATCACTATCTGATGATTTCTTAAGATAAATCTACTGAGGAGATGAAGAAGTGTAAAAAGGACAAAAGAAGTATGGATGTGAGTAAAAGTAGATCTACATATGAAACAAGAGATATATATGAAGATGATGTGTGAAAAGCTGTGTCAAATGGATGAGAATATATGTGACATGGAGGATATAGGGATATACTTTAAGAAATGTGTAGTGACTGCAGTGCCATAAGTAGGGGTATGCAGTGCCTTTGGCAAGGGTCAAACTTGCGCCCTCCATTTTTTTTTCATTTAAAGATAACAACGCTGAAACTGAATTATCTCCATCAAAATGAGTTGATTTTGAATCTGCTGTAAGATAATTATTTATTTATAGGTATAAATAAAAAATCAGTTAAACAAGTTTTCATTCATATTTAATAATCAAAAATGGGAAAGTTCATAATATGAATATATTACAAAATCAAAATAATATTTATCATAAAAAAACTTTAGTTTAACATATTTTTCCTAACTTTTTCATTTGCAAATACAACCACATTATAAGCATAGACAGTTTAAAATTTAAATGCCTTATATATTTGTAAAATGGATTAAAAATTGGTTTATAAATGTCTAAAATTCAGAAATCAATGAATGAAAGTAAAATTCTTATGAGTGAGCAAATAGATTTGTACAAATCCCCTTTTATTACTTTTCTTTAGGCCTTTCCATGAATTTTCACTGAAGAGGCAGAAACCCAATGAGTCATTGTAAACTTTTTCTTTATCAATAAAAATAGCACCCCTTCTTGACCTGGCGCTTTTGCTTAGGGTACACAGGGCCGGATTTACCTATAGGCCGACTAGGTCACATCCTAGGGCCTTGCGATTCTAGGGGCCCCAAAACTATCAATCAGTTTTCAACTTCAAGTAAAGATTTTTAGACGTTATTAACAAATTATTTGAAGACATTGTAATGATGATACCTATTAAGAAAAGGGAATAGGAGAATTCTAAGGAAATAGATAAAAAGGCACCTATACTAAAGAGTTTAATAACACTTTTAAACATTATTAGTTTTTGGAAAAAGGGCTTAGGTGAAAAGAGACTTTGAGTTTTATTTGATTTCTTATATTTATATTTTTATTTTATTTAATTTTAATTGTATGTGTTGACGGTTTTATTTTATTTAAAAATTGATGTAACCGTTTTGAATGATAGTTTTAAGAATTTTAAAAAAATTTTTTTAAAACTTTCAATTAATGTTCGATTTTTAATGTGAATGTTCCATATTCGAAAGCTGTATAAACAAGTTATATGTTTGAGCTGATGAGGGCGTAAAAAATCACCGAAAACGTTTTTCAACTTTTATAAACTTTAATAAAAATCCATTTTTTATTATTAAAAGTGCTAGATAGAAAGTAAAATTTTAAAGATTCCTTATAAGTTATAAGGAGTCTTTAAAATTAGACATAGCTGATTTGAATTTTTAGATGCCCCAAAGCCTTGCTCGTCCTAGGGCCCTCAAAAATGCAAATCCGGCTCTAGGGTTACAAGTTGTCCGCTCTACCCATGAATTACCTCTTCTAAGAAATAAAATGAAAGAAAAACATAATGCTATGACTGTGAAAGTTTATTGAAAAAAGTTTGATATTAAAAAATTTGCGCCCCTAATCAAGCTGCGCCCATGCCGGGGCTGAGTGAGTGTTGCAAGATGAGTGGCTAATGAAGTAAGAATAAATAGAAAGAATAGCAATGCATGATGAAATAATGAGGTGGCACATGCTATTGCTGAGAAAAAGAAGAAAGCATATTTGGTAGTGTTAAATGGAAATGTGAAGGCAGATGAGTATAAGAAATGTTAGAAAGAGTACAAAAATAATGAAAGAGAGTAAAGAAAGGGTGGCAAAAGAAAGAAATGAGAAACCACAGAATGATTTTGAAGGGAATAAAAGAATGTTCTGGAAAGTATATGAGAAATTTGAGAAGGGAACAAAGTATTGAGTGTGTCTGGTTAAAAGGTAAAAATGATAGAATATTGTGGGATAATCTAGGGTAGTTGATAGATGAAGAGAGTATTTCCAATGAGCTTCACAAACCTATTGGAGAAAGGGATGAGGGCAGACATGAGCATATCAGAATGAATGTAAAGAATGAATATGACCATGATGAATAATTCAATGAAGAGGAGTTGAGTGCAATGGCAGATTGAAATGTGATAAGAGTATTGTTCCCTTCTCAAATTTCTCATATACTTTCCAGAACATTCTTTTATTCCCTTCAAAATCATTCTGTGGTTTCTCATTTCTTTCTTTTGCCACCCTTTCTTTACTCTCTTTCATTATTTTTGTACTCTTTCTAACATTTCTTATACTCATCTGCCTTCACATTTCCATTTAACACTACCAAATATGCTTTCTTCTTTTTCTCAGCAATAGCATGTGCCACCTCATTATTTCATCATGCATTGCTATTCTTTCTATTTATTCTTACTTCATTAGCCACTCATCTTGCAACACTCACTCAGCCCCGGCATGGGCGCAGCTTGATTAGGGGCGCAAATTTTTTAATATCAAACTTTTTTCACATTTCACAACTCTTATCACATCACATTTACAGTTGAGATGTTGAAGTATGATGGGAAATCTATTGTGGAATGGATTGTGGTTCCAGTAATTGGACTAAATCTGTGATTGATTCATCTACAAGGAGAAAGATGAGAGAGATGAATGCAAGAATTATAGGGGTAATAGCTAAAATACCCGGCATTGCCAAGTTTTTGTTTATAAATCACACAATAAAAATAATTATCAATATACAATATATCATATTTTTAAATTATAAATCACATATTAAAAATAATTATTGAAAAATAATCATTAACAATCAATATATCGTGTATATATAATCATACAATAAACAATGCTCCAAATTCAATATCATTTTTCTCTTGTTGTTGTTTGTTTATATTTCCTTTAAAAATTAAATGATTGAATTTTCAAAATTTGTTTCCATATGAAAATACTTGTATTAAATATATAGAAATATCTTCTATTATATAACAAACAATCAAACACATATTATATAATCACTTTGCAACAGAAAGTGAAGAATGTGTTTGACCTTTTGTTGCCTAGTACAGTGGTCTCAAACTGGCGACCCGTGGACTGCATCCAGCCCACAAAGCAATTTTGTACAGCCTGCGAAGATATTTTAGCTATTTGTTTAAATACATATTATAGTCAAAATATTATTACAATTTAATGTTAATAAAATAACAATCTAAAGTTTTAAATCGTACTGTATTCAACTTATGCTGTGCTATCAGTAACTATTGTATCAGTAAAATATTTTTCTTTCACCGTAATTTTGTTTAAAAATATTTGGCCCTTCATTTCCTTTTGAATGCATTTGGCTTTCTCGCAATTTGAGTTTGAAACTACTGGCATAATACAAAAGGCCATGCACATGTGCAGAAAACCAGCATTTGTTTAACACGTGCTTGGCTCTTTGTTTAATTTATCCAAGAATTTAATTATTTTGCCCATGTTAAAAATGGACATAGTCCATTCAGGAAAACCTGGACACTGAATTTTTATACGAATGTGTGGACAATATTTTAATTTTTACTTATAATTTATATTTTTATAATGCTCGGTTGAAATACAAAATTATGTCATGACAACAATGTGGTATAAGAACAGATTTGGCAATAAAATAGAAATTTTCTATATGCTATGTATATTATTTCTTTGTGTTATTTTAAGTATTATTTATTTATTAGCTAGGGAGAATCCATAAATTATGTCATGCTTTAGAGATAGAATATAGATCTGAGACAGTAAATGACATAGGGAGAAGAATTCTGTAAATTATGATATCACTCTTAAAATGGTTAATGATTATGACTAAACAATATTTTAGTTATAAAATAAAATATAAAATATGTGTAATTATTAGAGAAATAAAGACTAATGTAACATGTGGAAATACGTTTATTATAAAACAGGTGTGGCCAATCCAAAGTTTTCTCCGATCAGTTTGAAGAACAATATTATAATAATTACACATAGTGCGGCGAAAAATTTTGAAGGGAGAGAGACCCAAAAAGCGTTGAAATAATGCTGCGTGGCTTAATTTCATTTAAAACTGCAACAAATAAAAAATTTATATATATTACTGCTTTTTTGGTGATTTTAAATTACTTATTATTATTATATAATATTGGATAAACATATAGTAGTGTACATCATGATGAATAGAGTTAATTATTACATAATATTGGATAAACATATAGTAGTTTGATGAAAAGTTGCGGGGCTGCACCCCCGTGAAGGAGTAGTTTACAGCTTGATGAATGGTTATTTCTGTGTGATAAAATATAAACAAATTTCATTTGAGATATGTAATATGTCATGATTGTAATTATGGATATAGAACAGGCTTAACTTAGCTCCAAATTCAACATAAAATTTCCTTTAAAATTAAACATCCAACAAAAAGATATGATATAAAGATACTGATTGAACACAAATTGATACTGAACAGTATCCTGTATCATAATCAGTAATAATTATTTTAGCTAAGTAATTCTGTAAAAATCCAGTAATAATAATACGGGTAAGTTATCTGTTGCCCCTTACTTTGACACTTAGCGCCATGTATCAATATTTATTGTCATAAAATAAATAAAAATTGGGCCCCTTAGGGCCCAAAAAAAGGACCGAACACACACACACACACACACACACACACACACACACACACACAAAATCTGTATTTTATAAATAATATAGATATAGATAAGTTTGCTAAATGTATTTGGTAAGATTGTAATTGAGAGAGTGAAGAGGGTGACTGATGAGAGAGTATGGAATTTACATGTGATTTCAGGAATAGAAGAGGATATGTGGAACAGATCTTTTCAATGCTTATGACTGTAGAGAAATATGTCCATATGATGAAGAAGATATTCTATGCTTTTGTAGATCTTGAGAAGGCATATTATAGAGTGAATAGAAATAATCTGTGGAAAGTGCTGAGAGAATATGGTGCAAATGATCAGTTGTTAGGGACAGTGAGAGTGACGTTTGATAACAGTTCTGCAAGTGTGAGAGTAAATGAAGATATGTCAGAGTGGTTTTCCAATGAGGAAGGAGTGAAACAAAGGTGTATGATGTCCCCCATGGCTGTTTAATGTATATATATGTATATGTATATATTACTGTCAAAACCCAAAATTAGTTAAAACCTGATTTGCCTAGTTGAAACTAGTTGGAACAAAGTTGCTGAAAAAGAACATGAGACTGGTCTTAGTGGAGTTTACATCAGCCAGGAGAGACGTTCACAAAAATTTGTCTAAACAGGCCAAGAAAATGAATTCGTGAATACATTCGTGAATACTAGTATTAACTACTCAAGACTAGAATTTACTAAGATATTTTAGGGAAACTGGAATTGACAGAAAAATTGCTTTGTTTGCAATTATTTACAGTTTTCACTAGTTAAAAGCAGTCAGTTAAAGGCCTTCAATTTGTTCACTTTATGAAAAATTGAGCTTTTCATTCTGGAATAAAATAGTCGCCCTATTGAGTTATGTTTGGGATAGATCCAAGAGTAGGACTCTTGACTTCAGCATTGACATCAGATATTCCCAAAACATTGAAGATGAGGACGAACTCCAGAAAGTCATCAAGGAGATGAATGTGCAACAGAACAAAGCTGAGACCCCTGCTGAAAAAGAACATGAGACTGGTCTTAGTGGAGTTTACATCAGCCAGGAGAGACATTCACAAAAATTTGTCTAAACAGGCCAAGAAAATGAAACATATTTCCAATGTGACCATCCGCTGTTGAAATAGGAGATAATGTCATAATCCCAATCTTGGAAATGGACAAAGCAAAGGCAGATTTTTGAAATATCATTGGAGTTGTGCTGGAAAAAAATGAAGATTTGCACACGATTTGCACTAAGGATGGAAAGATGTATAAATTATATTGCAGATAGGTTTTGTATCTTTTATGTATTTGTTAGTATTTAGAGTGCCCAAAATATGATTAAGAAAAATGTATCTTTTATTAATGTATAAATAAACTTCCACTTGTATTAATGGTATAACAATAAATAAATAAGCTTTTTTTTCAAAGTGGAAAAAAGAGAGATATAATTTATTACGGAAGTACTTTCGACTTCAGTAAGTCATCGTCAGCTGTACATAAAATTTATAATTCGAATACCATTATATGATGTATTAATTATATAATTCGAATACATCATATAATACCATTATAATTCGTATACCATTATATATATATATATAATACCATTGTATACCATTATATAATAAAATTTATAATTCGAATGGTATTCGAATTATAAATTTTATGTACGACTGACGATGATTTACTGAAGTCGAAAGTACTTCTGTAATAAATTATATCTCTCTTTTTTCCACTTCGAAAAAAAAACTTATTTATTTATACCATGTATTTTTTGTAGATCAGAATTTCACATTTGTCTGGAGAAATTCCTGATGCCTTAAGAGATACCAGATACAGATATTTCTTTGAAAATGACTGCTAGGAAAGCAGTGATGGCACTACAAGGGTTCGCATGCTGTGTCTGTGAGAAAAAGCATTTCAAAAAGATGCTTGTACAAGAAGGGAATTCTCTCAACTCTAAATCTCATAACAGTTTTTCCATGTGGAAATAATGTGCATCACAGATATATTTCTTCTGTAAATTTCAGTTATTATGTTCATAAATATATTTATTTTGTAGGTTTCAGTTACTATTCTTTTATTTTTTGCCCTCACACATAATTTGCATGATTAGGAAGATATCTGGCTTATCCTCATAAAAGAAATTTTATTTTATTTAATTTTATAAATGATGTCTTATGGTGATAATGTAGAAATCCTTAGAATATATGAATTTTTTTTAATTTTATGGTAATTAGTAGAATATTTATTAGTGTATATAATAATGTTTTGGCATGGTAAATAAATTGTTGTTTGTTTTATTGAATAAAACAATTAATAATTTGCATAATTCATGCGAATATATTGAAGGGAAAAAAAATGCTAAATGTCAAATTGCACAATATAAGCAAAAGTTTTTTTTTTTCAATTTAATCTGTATCATTACTGATTAAATATTTATTAATTATTCAAGATGTTAATCTATCAATAAAATTCAATGAGCGTAAATATATAATCTATACTTTATTTACAACTATTATATTAATTTAAATTTATTTTATTAATCAAATTTTTTATTCAATCGGTTAAAAAATGTTTGAATTTATAATTTATCGCTACTTAAATCGATAAATTAACACACGTACGTTCAGTAAATCCTGTATAGTTAAAGAGACTGAAATATTACCCTCATAAAACTACAGCTGTTATGTTTATCTATTGAAATGAGTAAGAGTAGTCAGGTGGTTACCATTCTTTTCGACTATTAACAGCTCTGTCAGCAAATGAATCCTGTTACTAAGTTATCCGGTAATATTCTTTGTCTTGTCAAGTTTTGCTGGAGTTGCTTCCATCTGTCTCTGCCTACTATAGTCTAAATGAACTAAGAAATAGTTTCATCACTCCTCTTTCAAAACACATGGCCCATTGGCTCCGCCTTCAGATTACGTGTGTTTGACGTCGAACTCAGCCACACTCCAACTGGTTTCACTTTTATCAGCATCTTGGTGGTCCCTGATTAAGTTATGGATTATTAACTAAGATTCAAACGAGTTGATGGAGGTTGTTGGAGAAGATCAGGCATTACAAGCTGTTTTGGGTGAGTTTTTCCATTATTATGTATATATTTTTTCCATTAAAACTTTTCACGTTTATATAAACCAAAAATTTCTGTTCTTACTGATGAGTATAATAGTGATAAACAAGAGCAAAAATCGCTCGTTAACGAAAATTCTCCCATTGTCGAATTTTTAATTATTTCTTCCACATGAGAAGTTTGCATTTTTCGTGAAGAGATTTGGCAAAGATAATGCTTGGCCATTAAAAGCCAAAATTAATTTAAATTTATTTAAGTAATAAAAACTTTATACTGTATTTAGAGTTGTTTCAATTTTTACGTTGTTTGCGTGCCTGCTTAGTGAGCTATTAAAACGTAAAAAAAAAATAAATAAAAATAATTAATTTTGAGAATATTATTTACATGTTTATTGTAAACATTAAGAAAATTTTTTTTCCAAATGTTTAAAAATCATTCAGAGTGCTGCATCAATAGAAAAGTGTTATTTTCTACTGATTACTGATAGCCTCTTGTTTTTTTTTTCCTAAAAATCATTCAGAGTGCTGCATCAATAGAAAAGTGTTATTTTCTACTGATTACTGATATCCTCTTTTTTTTTTTTTATTCAGAACGTATTAGTGAATATTTTAAGCGAATTCAATAATTGGAAAGCAATTTAAAATGCTTTAAATCGAGAAAATGATCGTTAAATTCGCTTGTCAGATTTAATGTCGTATTAATGATTTATTTGTTTCCTTCCATTTATGACTTCTTAAATTTTAGAGTAATAATCTTCTTAATTAATCCTACTTTAATTCTACTCCTCTAGTAATCGTCTCGCATCGTCCTTTATGCCCCCGTAAAACTGGAGAAATCTTTCTCTTAATTAATCATTAATGTCAGTTAGTGTGTTTATTATTTTGTATCCGCCCTACACTTAAAGGAAAAATAATCGATGAAGAGTGATACTAATTAATTGAGGAATGCCAAATAAAATTAAAAACTTGTACATTTTAATCCTCTCTCTTTTTTTAAGATGCAACAAAAATTCCTTCTTTAAAATTTTTTAATGTTAATGCTACCAAATGTTACACGTGTTTACAACCTGATTTAGAATAAACATTCATTAAAAATCTCTTACAACTACAACTTCTTACTCCACATAAAATGCATTCAGACGCATTTTCACGATTAAAAAAATATTTTTTAATAATTTTTTTAATTAAAATTTTATTAAGTAAAGTTTGCAAACACTTAAAATAACCTCAAAAAAATTTTTTAATGCAGAAACAAATCCATTTTTAGCATTAATAAACTTAAAAACAGCATCGGAAGGCAGCATTAAGTCTACTAGACTCTCTCTTAGATTCAATACTGACTTCTGTTGCTGTCGATTCCAAGCAAAGTCTAATTGAGATATTTTGATACATTTTCGCTCTATAAATGCAGAAACAAATTCATTTTTAGCATTACTAAAGTCGACGACAGCATCGGAAGGCAGCATAAAGTCTATTAGACTCTCCCATAGGCTCAATACTGCCTTCTGATGCTGTCGTCAGGTTCCAAAATCTAACTGCGATATTTTGATACATTTTTCGCTCTATAAATTAATTAATCGAATTATAAACGAAAGTAAAATCTATAAAAACAAATATTCTGTAGTAAATTTTCGAGTGGAGTCATTTCTCCATTGTTTACGCTTTATTGACGACTAATGAATATTAATGATCTAAAGGTGTTCCGCCAAAAACAAAATAAATAATAGGAAATATAAGTCAAGATTCCATTAACAATGTTAATATCGATAACGATATTGTCCTCGGTACTCGTATTTCTGCCATTTGATGATGATTATCATAAACTTTTTACTGCTGCATTGATCAAACAGATAAGATCCCATATCAATATTCACATTACGTGAGTACGTGCAATCAGCATTTAAATAAACAGCAATAAATAAATATTAAATTCTGTTTTGTATATTTTATACATACATATGTATATAAAATAGTAATTAAACTTGTACAATAACTAAATAATTTATTCAATAAACAATTATAAACAGTTGAAAACTTAGACTTAGCTAAATATGGCTGTAAGTAATAGAAAAACGAGTCGAGCTAGTTGATCATAAAATTGTAACCCAACACTTCAAGTCTCATTGCCTAGAGAGGTGAGAGGTGGTAACAAATTTATTCTTTACAACGTGACAGTAGCGCGTGGCAGTTCTCACGGTTCACATCATATAGGTGTGTGTGTGTGTGTGTGTGTGTGTGTGTGTGTGTCACGTGGATAGATAGATTCACCATTCCGAAAACTTTCTAATTACCGTATTTTGCATGTCTGGATGCATTTAGTGTTGTGTGTGTTATCATAAGTTAAATGATAAATATAATACGTGGAATGGATATACTATATATATATATGTGTATACAATAAAGTGGAAAATATGCTTTTTCTGTTTACGTTAAAAGCTTCGTAAAGTCCCAAGAGATCGATAAATTTATTGGTATTTATGGCAATATTTCTAGAAGTTTATTGGAAAAAAGTTTAAAAGATTTATTTCGTTGCATTAGTTTATCATTGACAAATTTATCCCCCGAAGTTTTGTAAGAATTTTCATGACAAAATTGAATATTTATGTACATATATAAAACTTCTATTTTTCATAAATATAAAATCAGTTTTATAAACTTATCCCCTTACAGACGACAATCTGATTATATATACTCTTGACTTATATGAAAGCACTTCTCAAATATCACTTGTTAGTTTGAGAGTGAAGTGCTGCAGAGAAGGCACGCAAAATTCTGACTCACAAATTGTCACGTTCTGTCGCTGACTCACACACAACACTCTTTCGGGAATTGACAGCAAATGTAGGAAATAATAAGCGAATATCATTTTCTACTTTAATTAATATTAACATAATTATGTTTTAAAAAAGATGATGGGGTCGACTCGTTTAAAGACAAATTACTGACTATTTTCTACCGTATAAAAATCGTACATACATACTGTCTTCTGATATTAGTGGAATGTAGCTAGCACATGGATATATTTGAAACCAAATCCAGGACTGCTATGGCCTTTTGACATTACACCCGACTTGCTTAAAGAATGCCGACCCCTTGGGATACCAATGGAAACCGTGCATAACTCTCATACAAGAGCTATACTGATTGATAGAGGTAGGTTAAATAAAAACTGTACAGTTCCGACCAGTTTTAAATTATGTTCTGTTTATAAGAAGAGTAAATGGCCTTTAACTCGGAACTTTTTATAAATGCAACTTCTGCCAGGATTTACTCTTTTAGTAATTTGCTGGATATACAATTGATAGAATGAATACGACAGTGTTTAATAATCTGAATTGAATTAACTTAAATAATACACTTCAAATGCACTTGAGACACTATAAAAAAAAATGAACATTTGTGCATAAATTCGAGACCATTTTTAAATATTTTTCTCATTTATCTCCAGCCATGTCGATATAATAAATTGTCTAAATTTTTTATACGATGTAGCTATGTGTAGAGATTCATTAAGAAGTTTTAAGTACAGTTTTAAACATAATATTCTATATAATAATTAAATTAATAAAAATCTGTTCTTGTAATTAGTTTCCTGGCATTAACTTTGGTCATTGGAATATCTGGATCCGTTCTCAAAAATATCTCAAGAATAAAATATTGCAGAGAAAATCAGATTTTAGAGATTCGTTCCTTGTTAATCACTCTACAGTACTACTGCTACAGTTACAGCATCACGTAGTAACTTGGTAACTACGTGATGCTGTTTTTCAGGATGGTAGCTATACAAAAATCTTTAAAAATCAAAACTGCATCTTTGAAACTATTTGTCGTATAACAATTCTATAGATTTATGCAAAATATATTGTATAAATCTATAGAATTGTTATATATATATATATATATGTTAATTTACGAAATATTTATTCTGAAAAAATTATTATATCAAGCTCGTTATGCAAATTTTGTTACAAATTATATTATTATATGCTATGTATAATTCTTATTTTATAATTTATATTTATATAACTTAAAATTAAATATATTTACAGTTCATAAAAATATTTTTATTGCAAATATCGTCTAAGACGTTTCAAAGACTTGATATGGAGAAACTATTGAAAGCAAGACAACATTAATAACAAAAATAACATAGTTCATAGATAGTACGAGAACTTATGATTACTAATATTCATATTTTGTAAAAATATAATTTTTAGAAAAATAATAACAGAAATAACACTATTTCTTACTAATCGGAAGTCAGTATTGAGTCTATGGGAGAGTATAGTAATCCTATAATAGTAATAAGATTAATATAGGATCCCATAGACTTAATATTGACTTCCGATGCTGTCGTAAAGTTTTTTTTTTTTGTTTTTATTAATAATAGCAGTTTTGTTTTGATAATATAAAATATTTTAGTGTAACAATCACAAAATCTTATATGTTGTGAGCAGTTTAGTTCTTATAAATTATCTTTGTTTGTTTTTTAATCCTATATTTTTAAAAATATAATCCTATGTTTTTTTAATAAGATATTTTTAATCATATAATATGATAAAATATTTTTTAATTAACGACATTTTTTGTATTAAAAAAATCGTTAAAAAATATCTAAATAATCTATAAATCCTACAGATCAGATAAATAGTTTTAACGATATGCAGAAAAATTACTGTTCGTCTCCATAACACATAAATAATTATCATATTTAAATAAATATTATTAATAATAATCACGAATATGTGTAAAAAATTAAATAACATTAATTATTGCTAAAAGCATTTTTTTAGATGGATAAAATCCTTGCCAAAGTATTCTTTTTGTTGTTAGATGCAACAAAAATGGACTTTGCATCTACTTTGCAGAGCCACGTGACATTATTTATTTTGTTTTGGATTCTTTCCACTGATTCAAAACCATCTAAAAAATGTCAAAACAAAAATGGTTGACGTTTCTAATCATTCTACAAAGGGGATAATTTATTTTATAACGTTTCCATGTAAGTTATCCCACAAACAACTAAACAAAAATATAAAAAAATGCAGTACTAAAATTTGTTTTTATTTAAAAAATAATAATTTATTTAAAATTATTTCGAAAATGCTTATTATATGAAATTTAGGTTGATTTAAAAATAAAAATAATTTTTTTAATATATGTATATATCATTCCTTGATAATTCTGCAATATTTATTTGTGGAATATCTTCTTGTGTATTGTTTCCTTTTACCTATTGTTTTCTTTTTGAATAAATTAATAATTTATTAAAGTAAGTACTGTATTTATTTCACTCGCATATGCAGTATTTATAATTTGTAATTATCGAAAGGATTTCTGATAAGTGTCCTTGGTCAAAAATAAAAATTAGACAATTTAAAAAACACGATCAATTTTTCTTTCTAGTTTTATTAAAGGAAAGTTCTTATATATACAGAAAAATCAACAAAGCAATATTTAACGTTTGATATCATTTAAGATAATATACATGAGCCTTGACCAATCACAAAGGGAAATAAATGGCATATTAAAGAAATTGCGACCTTTACCAAACCGCATTGCTGCTTTACATTTATATATATATATATAAAAAGGTAGATAAGATAAATAAATATACAAGTGTGCAATGTAAATTCTGAAGAATAAATTTTTGATTTGTTAATAGACTATACTGTATGTTCTTTACCAAGTAGTTCGATAAATTGTCAATAGATGGCATTACGTGCAAAACATGCACAGTCATAAAAATCGTTATCATTACAATATTAAAAAAAAGTGATGGTACCGAATAAAAAAAAAGTAAAACTATATTTTTTTATTTATTTCTTAAACATTAAGATGCTGGAAGGAAATGCAAGATCGCATTTAATAACATTTAAAAATGGAGAATATTTTTATCGATAAAATCGTGCTATACGATATAAAAGCATAAATCCACTCAAATTCGTAATTTAAAAAAAAAAATTCAACTAAATTTTATGAGACTCGTTTGATATAAAAATGATTTTAAAAATTTTGTTATCTTGCAAGTTTTTTTTTGCTTTTTTTACGATGCGAGAAACACAAAAACCAAAAAAAGTTTACATAGCAAAAACAGGCTTTTTGTCACTATCTGGTAAGATGTTATTCAGGACAAATTTTTGATATCGCACGTAACTTTTTTTTTTTATTCTACAAAGTGCTTAAAGATGTAATTTAAGAACCGAAATGGCACATACTTTTCAATGTTTATTTCCTCATTCTGTGCGATTCCACGTAATTGTTGTTTAAGTAAAGAAAATATCGAGCATCTCTCTTGTCAACTTTCCTTGTCAGGTGACAAGTACGGCGGTGGTTTACTTTGATTGTTTGCAAATTTTTCCCCGTGAATAGGAACAAATAGAGTGTAACACGATAAAAGGAAAATAAGTAAGTTTTCTATCTTCTTTTAAAATATTTTTTAAACCAATTGTCGATTATTTAATATTATTAATTATTTACGTATTATTTGATTGACTGTATCTGAAGACAATTAAATTTTTTAATTTATATAATCAATTTAAAGCATAATTTTCACTTAATTTAAATAATATTTTAATTTATTATCTATATTAAGAAAATGATTATCTCGCTGAAATCTTGGAATATTCTTATAGTTTGATTTTCAAGAATTGATATCGCTTGCAACAGCAGCAGTTCCACCTAATTTATTTACTAAGGCAAAATCCTGCAAATCCTTTGGGGATAACGATAACTCCTGATGAATGTAGTTAATTTCTGAAACTAGATTCTCCTAATTGTTGTTGTTATTAGAGAGAGAGAGAGATTTCCTCTTTATGTGATATTATGCGCTCGGAATTAAATAAATGTTCCTGTTTATCCCCCCGTTTTTACACAAAATCTAATCGATAATTAGCAGTTTATGAATAATTTTTCTTACGTTTCGAAGATAACAGTTAAGTTGTCAAGTTTCCGATAAGAATAAGCATTGTTGAGAAGTTCTTGATGGGTTTAATTTTCGTTTAGAAAATACAATTATTATCTTCGAGGAAAAAATTCCGAGTCACTCTAAGACAAATGATCTTTTTAAAGTAATAATCCTAATCTCTGCGTTGAGAATTTTTGACCAATTTCGAAAAGTTCACTTCCTTGAGATTGTTAATGGCATGATTCTACATCAGGAATCCCATGGACCACGCCCAAAGACGTGAAAAATAACACGGAAGCACACAAATCTTAGTTAAGTATCACAATTTTTGCATTCGTTCCCCCACCTTTTTTTTTCGGTTTATGACCATTTTGTTTAATGAGAAATTTTAAACAAAGTAATTTTCCCTGTACAATGAAAAATTGCACACATATTTTGGTCTATTATAGGACCATGTTACGTTATAATTATATTTATACCGCGTTTAATGTAGAAAACAATTCAAGGGCAACAATTTTGTGGGATAACAGAAAACAGCTTTCGAGTTTCTAATAAAGTAGAATATAGGGGAATTCCCTAATTACAAGTTTTTTTTTTTTTATTTTATTTTTAAAGGAACAATAGTTTAAAAACTCGATGACAATATATATTAAACTGAACAGGTTCAAGTCCAAATAAATTTACATAAGAATATATATGAATGTCCAAACAGGTCTTCGCTATAATTTGTTGTTACTCTAGAATTTTAATTAAGAAAAAAAATGTAATATTGAATTTTTACAGTTTAATTTTAATCTCATTGATTATATGAGATGTTAGCACCTGAATTATTAAGACGACGAATTTTTTCCCTATTGTTCCAGGTAGGTAATAAATTTTTGTCTTTAAAACTATTGATAAAAAAATATATATTATTCTTCAAAATTTATATGTGAAAACACTTAATATTTTTTATAATAAATCATAATTTTTTATGTGAACTTATGGGTTTGAGCTCTTATTGACCAAAGCGTGTATATCAGCAAAATAAACAAACATTATCTCTTTCGATAGATTATTTTTTTTTCACATAACACTCTGCCAAAATTAGAACAATTTTATGCAAACAAACAATAAGTTATTCTTTTTTTTGTAATTAATAAATTGCCTTTGGTGAAAGAATAGAGTTGATATTTTTTTCCTTTTTTTTTAGCATATATCTGATTCTAGAAGCCAAATTTATAGATAAGTGCATTTAAAAATTGTTCTTCGAGTGAATTTTATGAAAATTTTATTATTTATAAAGCTTTATATCCAAAAAATTTATTTAATTAAACGATATTTAAATATATTAATTATTTATTTTCTTATGGCTTCTTTTAACTATTTGAAGAAAAGGATGACATTATAGAAGTTAATGAATTATTCGTTTAATTGTACTTTATTATATTTTATATTATTAATCAACAGAAAGCTATAAAAAAAAAAAAAAAAAAAAAAAAAAAAAAAAAAACTATAAAAAAAAAAATCCTGACGACAGCATCGGAAATCAGTATTGAGTCTATGGGAGAGTATAGTAATAAGATTAATATAGTATTTAATGTCATCCTTGTCCATAATGTCATTCTTTTTTTCAAATAGTTAAAAAATCCATAAGAAAATAAATAATTAATACTTTTTAACTGCTGATAGTACTTATTTTCCTACCGTTTATCGATAGGAAAATAAGTACTACTGCATAGGCAATTAATTATTATTTAATTAAATAAACTACTTATCAAAATTTTATTTTGATAAGTAGCCTATAAAAGTTCATTATTATTTTTTTAGATATAAAGCTTTATAAATAATAAAGTATCCTTAAAATTCGCTCAAAGAACAATTTTTAAAATTCATTCACTGTATATCCTATAGTAATAAGATTACTATAAGATCCCATAGACTTAATACTGACTTCCAAATGCTGTCGTTAAGATCTATTTAAAGATATATCTTCTTAAAATTTTATTATTTTTTATTAAAATTAAATAAATTAACTTTTCGCCTGTTTCTGTTTATCAAAATTTTTATTATGAGTAAGATTTTCTCATTAGAATATTATGTATGTCATGTCTGAATTTTGTCAGTTAAGAAGTATGTTATAGATATGTAAAATATAAAATATCTGTAGGGGGAAAAAAGTCTTAAATATTAAATCATTTTATATAATTTTTCTTTAAATTAATGCCAATTTAATTGTAATTAATTTTCAGTGTGAAAAGTCCCACTTTCTCACGAAAAAAATAAAAAATAAATTTTAAAAATGTAGGCCTAAATGTTATTAGAGTGAATCAAAAACAGAGCAATCTTAAATAATACAAAATAGCTCATTCTTTGGAATATTTTTATTTACAGGAACACTACTACGTTTTTAAATAAATTATTAAAATATTTACTGGCATTTTTATATATTTTATATAAAAATTAATTGTGTTGAACAATAAAAACTAACGAAGACAGTGACTAAGAATGGCATCATTTTCTTTAATTTCCTGAAAAATTAAAAGCTGAAATATGTTTAAAAAAAAAGAAATTTATATCATAAAATAATCTAAAAATCCAATATAAATCATCAGGGCCGGATTTACCTATAGGTCGACTAGGTCGCGTCCTAGGGGCCCCAAAACTATCAATTAGTTTTCAACTTTTATAAATTTTTAATAAGAAAAAATGGGTTTTCATTAAAGTGCTAGATAGAAAGTAAAATTTTAAAGGTTCCTTATAAGTTATAAGGAGCCTTTGAATTTTTAGGGGCCCCCAAAGCCTTAGTAGGGCCCCAAAAATGCAAATCAGGCTCTATGATAGCTATAAACAACTGTACACAGATAAAAATCAATAGAAATCTCGCATTCGTAGTTGTTGTTGTGACGAATATAGTGTACGAATATACTGTATTATTTTGTACAATAGTACTTACTTGACGACAGCATCGGAAGTCAGTATTAAATCTATGAGTTCCTGTAATGATCTTATTATTATAGGCTTACTATACTCTCCTATAGACTCAATACTGACTTCTGATGCTGTCGTGAATAATGTTTTATTAATTAATTCGCGTATAATTTTTTTAAACTCTAATTTAAATAGGATTAAATTATTATTATTATTAAGTTTAATAAAATGCAATATCGTTTTATTATACAGTACAGGTATCCTCTTATAATATTATTTCTTACAACACGATTCGTAAACTGCAGAAACCCTCTTATAACACGGTTTGACACAACACGGTGCTGTTTAGGAACCTATCTACCGTGTTATGAGAGGGATACCTGTACTGTATGTTAATGTTGAACAAAATCTTCTCGAATATATTATCAAATTTTTTTAAAACGTTTTGTTGTTATAATATTAATTTCTAGCATCATAAATCTGTTTTATGGTAGTATTTATAACACGATTAAGCATTATACAAAATTTTAAATCAGTAAAAAAAAAATAGGACTCCAGTTATATAGTATGTGGCATTCACACATATATTCGACATCTCCAAAGGCAGAGTTAAAAAAAAAAGAGAGTTTCTTTACATAAATAGCCTTCTCATAATATAAAATGTAGTCATGCATGAAATATTTGTCGCATCGCTAGATATACTCCCGATAAATTTGCACATAAATAATTCCAAAAACAAAAGAAGAAAAAAATTGATGTAAAATAATTATTTAAAAAAATATTTTTACTATATAAATTCTAGAGACCTACATTTATTTTTAAACATATTCATTACTGTTATTAAATGTTATTTTACATATTAAGTATGTAACATATAGTTAATGTTTCTGATGGAAAAATATATAATAAATCATTCTTAATGATTAAAATTTATTAAAAATGGCACGATAATTAAATAAAAATAAACTTTGTTTTAATACATATATAAATTTTATTGAACCATTTTTAAAATCTTCAGATTAACAACCATAAAAAATGACTAAAGATTTATTCAAACAATTTAAAAATATATATATGTGAAAGGTATTATTATTTGTCTACTACCTTTAAAGAATTTGACCTTGCTTCGATATTATGGATATTTTCTGCTACGAGATAAATGACAAGTTTTTTCAATGAATCAATGACTCATAATTACCTAAGGAGCAGTTTCGATAAAAACATTTACGCAAGTTGTTCTCTTTTTTTTTTTTTTTGATATCAAACATGATACGCATTATATTTCCTGTCGCAAGTTGTTCTTTTTTTTTTTTTTTTTGATATCAAACATGATACGCATTATATTTCCTGTGTATAAATGTCTATCTCGCCATCGCATCTAGGACCATTTAAATGCTCTAACCGTAATAAAAATCGTTATTTGAAGTGGTTTCGAGGAAGAAAAACTTGTCTATATTTCAGATTTATATATGGCATTCATTTAAATGTCCAAAATGATATACTATTATTTTATACTCGTGCCCTTAAATTAAATAAGAAAATGATAGGTATCGTAGATTCTATCGGTATTATCAAATAAAAATAATAATTAAATTAATTAATTATAAGGTTTTATTTATGTTATATGCTTATCTATTGTACGCTTGTAGATTATGATTTAAAAATTTTATTTGTGATTTATTATTTAGAAACTATTCAGTGAATAGTAACTCTGCGATTGAATTTAGATGTGGTTTAAATCAACAATGACTGGCTAATTAAGATTAGATTGAGAAGATAAATCTGTTCTAGCTTGAATTACGAGTAGGAATTAAATTATTGTGAAGTCGTTATCGATAAGAACTGAGAAACTAACTACCGTTTCCATTTTAATTAATATTTTATTATAATTTCTCATTCCTCATAGATAGCGACGTGGCAATAATTTAATTCGTATTTTTGCTCTTTGCTTGGCTTTCGTTATTATAATTTCTGTAAAAGAGTCATCATCATCATCATCATCATCATCATCAACAGCAGCAGCATTTCTTTCATCTACTGCTGGATATATATGCCAGAAACTAACTACCGTTTCCATTTTAATTAATATTTTATTATAATTTCTCATTCCTCATCGATAGCGACGTGGCAATAATTTAATTCGTATTTTTGCTCTTTGGCTTTCGTTATTATAATTTCTGTAAAAGAGTCATCATCATTATCATCAACAGCAGCAGCATTTCTTTCATCTACTGCTGGATATATATGACTCCTTTAGTTTCCAGATGTAGTGCAGGATACGCACCAGGGAACTCAGTGTATTTTCCTACTATGGACACAGTGACTTCCTGTGTTGCACAAGATGCAAATTGGTTCACAATGGATGCAGATTGTACAAGAGAGATACATCTATCTTGTGCAATCTGCATTCATTGTGAACCAATTACTTTTCTTATTTCATCTGTAAATGTGTACGAAATGCATATTTTATGGTCTAATGATTATACTGTTACATAAGTATTATTATTATATTTATTATTTATTCCCTGAAATCCTTAAGAGTTTTCTGGAAATATAATAGGAAATGCTCAATAGAAAAAAATCAAACATGATCCAATAAATAATCTTTAATCTAAAATCTAAAAAGACAGAAGGATATCAGGGGTAGAAGTAACACGGGTTGATTGTAACCAAGGTTGTAACAGATGCCAATACTTTAATCATTTCTAGTTTGCTCAAAAATCTTGAATTAAGTTGAAACTTATTAGGCTATATCTTAAAATTTGAGTGCAGGAAAAGTTAGAAGCAGGTTATATTTCATTGAAATTTTGTAGTGTTAAAACTATCTCTCAGGATGGTAAAATTTACCTGGAAAGAGGGATAGGTTGTAACATTCGAAATAGTTCAGAAAAATATTTCTAAAAATATTATTATTAATTGAATAAAATTTATTTTGAATAGGTGAAGAGCTTAATAAATGTTCTTCACAACGACATATTTATTATTCAGAATTTGAAATTTTCATAGCGTGAAATAATTATAAAATAAAAAGCGTTACAATCATCATCATCCCAAGTCTGCTATACTAAAGAAAGTACTATAAATCGAATAAAACTTTTTAAATTTTTTTTCTTTTCCGTTACAGGTATGTTTATAAAGTGTATATTTATTTGTTTATTTCAACTTCTTGAAATTTTAACTAAGAAAAATTTTATTACTAAGAAAAATTTTTGTTAAAAATTTCCCACTATTACAGGTATGTTTATAAAGTGTATATTTATTTGTTTATTTCAACTTCTTGAAATTTTAATACTAAGAAAAATTTTTGTTAAAAATTTCCCACATGTTTTGTTTTTATTCTTTGAATTGAAAAGGTATATTTTTATAAATTATAGTTTAATTTTTCTAATTATATCTACGGAAATTGTTTTAGATAAATTGGCATTAATAAAAAAAAAAATATAAAGTTAAAGGAATTAGAAACATTTTTTTAATTATTGAATTTAATATTTGATTTTTTATCATTAAAGTTAACTACAGATAAGTGAAGTCAACTTCAGTCTTCAGTATAAAAATTTGAACTGTTTAAAGTTTTATATCCAAACAATTTTAAAATATTGTGTTAATGAATTTATTGTCCAACATGAACAGAAATTATTGGAATTATTATAAAAAATTAATTATTTTAAATATCTTGATGACAGCATCGGAAGTCAGTATTAAGTCTATGGGATCCTACAGTAATAATATTATAGGATCCCATATACTCAATATTGACTTCCGATGCTCTATGGAATTGATGATCTTTAATGACTCTATGGGAGAGTATAGTAAAACTGTAATAAGAATACTATGGGATCCCATAAACTTACTGATTTCCATGCTGGTCTATGGGATTGATGATCTATATTAAAGCAAAACAAAACAGAAGTTTTCCGCATAACTGTGAGTGTAATAGTTTCTGTGAACAGTGACCTACTCAGAGGGGGACAAGGGGGTTCCTCCCCGGGCAGCAAGCTGAATGGGAGGCCAAGAGCATGGAATATCATTACTATTCACCAGATATTTGTATAAATTCTTAAAAATTATTTAAGGAAATGTGTGTTGTAATTTATGTTTAACAGATGTGTTTTTTGGAGAGGGGGCCAAAAAAATATGCTGCCTCGGATAACCAAAGATTCTGAGTACGCTACTGTCTGTAATAATAAAGATATGATTTAAAGCAAGACGAAATAAAAAATTTTAACTTGACGACAGCATCGGAAGTCAGTATTAAGTCTATGGGATCCTATAGTATTCTTATTACTGTAGGATTACTATACTCTCCCATAGTGTCAATATAGATCATCAATCTCATAGACTGCATGGAAGTCAGTAAGTCTATGGGATCCTATAGTATTCTTATTACTACAGTTTTACTATACTCTCCCATAGAGTCATTAAAGATCATCAATCCCATAGACAGCATGGAAGTCAGTATTATGTATAAGGGATCCTATAGTAATCTTATCATTATAGTTTTACTATACTCTCCCATAGACACAATACTGACTTCCGATGCTGCTGTCGGATTGATGATCTGTAATGACTCTATGTGAGAGTATAGTAAAACTGTAGTAATGCAAATTAAACTGTTACTATGGGATTCCATAGACTCAATACTTGCTTCTGTAAAATCATCTTAAACATTTAGTATAAAAGTTAAAATGTACTTTTATTGCTTAATTTACATAATTTCGCGATTTGTTCTTACATCTGCATTTCTTTCACACTTGAATTAATCACTTGCTACTTTTGTTAGAACGATCGTTCGCTCGAAATATCTAATACTGCATTAAAATATCCGTAAATAGATTAAGATATTCAAAGGTGAGATATTTAACCTGTCAAAAAAATAATAATAATTCTGCACTATAAACGATAAGTTAGCTAACAGTTGACTTTAAACTATAAAAAGAATTTGTAACTCAAACGATAAGCAAATGACGATAATTTATATTCGAAAGGGATCATTTCCATGTAAATCCGTAATGGTTTTCTTTAGTAGGTATCGAGTTACATGGTGTAAATCAACAGAATCGATAGTTTTTATAGTCGTATAAATATTATTAATATCTGTATCCATTAATTATTATTCCGTGATGAGATCACTGCCCGAATTTCGGCACCTTTAATGGATGTCAGTGAATCATATGGTTGATGAACCACTTCTGTAAGAAACAATGCAGATTGTTTTTGCCACACTTTCCTTCGGTGTTTGACCTTTCATTGTCTTACGTTTGCCTCCTTTTTGAGTGACCAAAACTAAGAGAGAAAGAGAGAGGAGATATTTATCTCTCTCTTTCTCTATAGAGTTCATTCAGTATAACACTACGCAACTCGTACCATTTGAAATTATGATTTATATTTTGATATATTGCATAACATAATTTTACGGCTGCTAAAGTAACATTTCGTAACATTAAATTGCTGTATAACAGTAAAAATTAGAGTTAAATTAAGATTTATGCTTAAATTATTCGGTTGTAAACGATGAATATGGAAATGGCAGATGTCTTTCATCTACGCGTAGTATATACTTATCTCCGCTATTATTGTTATGTAGATTTGACTATAGGGACTACTATTTAGTTTAGCCTAGCACATAAGTAAGTGGACCATTAAATTTGGTTGTTACAAAACCATTAAGTTGATATGACATAATGGTTTTGAACACGATACGCACTGACAGAAAGATACAAAACGTTTCTTTCGTGATGCTATTCTTGTTTTTATTCTTTTGTTGTCGACCGATGCGACTCGTAATATTAATTTAAACAAAATAAATAACATTTTTAATATTAAAATCGCTTTTTTTCCATTTAAAATATGCGTTTAAAGTTAAAAGATGACAGGTTTCGCTTACTACAAAGTTGGGTCATTGAGTACGAGCATTGTAATTCACTAGATTTCTGCCTTAGACTTAGAAGACAATAGAATTCTGCACGTGAAACGAAGTAGGACCTGTAATTTAACCATTAATGTAATTTCTTTTTATTCAGGTACAGGTGATACTAATTGCAATCACGTATCAAAGTGCAGTTCGTGAGTCGAACTATGTCTCTCTCTCTCTCAACACGCTTCGCTTTCTGTCACGATTTTGCTGGACAATTGAAACAAATTCCGCTTTTTTTGAGCGGTTTGGTTTGTCATTGATAATTGCTATCGACAAAATTCTACACAAGCTAATAAACCAAACGAAAAAAATATATATATTATATCCACCTGGATAATGTGATCACATAAAGTATGTTTCACGCATTTTTTGGGGTGAAATTAATTCCGCGAATTGTTTCTTTCTCTCCCTTTCTGAAATTTCCCTCGAGATCGTCCTCACGATATTTTTTGATTGGATTAAAGTGGTAATAAACGAATGTTACAATAGTAATGATCTAATGAAAGGAGACGTAAGTGGATCTGAGAGCACATGAAAATGAGTCAATTAATTAATTTAAAATATTTTTTAAATATTTTTTTATTATTTTAGTAGCATTTATACATCAGAAATAAAATATATTTAATAAAAAATATTCATATAAAAGTTCATATACAGAGAAAAAGCAACTCAGTCACTCATGAAAGCTCAACAAAGAATTAACAATAATCATAACATAATTGAATTTTTTTTTTTTAATTTAATTTTGATATTTTGTTTTAGTTTTTTATTTGTTTTTTTTTATAATTTAAAAACAAGCAAAATAAATTTTAATTAGTTTAATATGCACTTATATATAACTACACAATCTGTATAACAACATACTTTTTGTATGCTAACCAACGATATTATTTTAATTTATACCATACAAACCATAGTTAGAATTTAATTTTAAATAATAAAATCCTAATTTTTTTATAGTCATAAGAAATAAAAATTTCAAGAATTTCGAATTTTACACCTGTACTTTTTAAACTACCATCAATATTTTTGAAACTAGAGCAAATTTTATTTTTCGTTTCAATTGATAAATATGAAATATAATTGGCTTTATTTTTATGCATTTTAATAAGATGTTTTTTATATTTAAAAATCTCGACTTCAGTTAAAAAATTAATAATATTATAAAGTGTAAAGTTTAATATTTTTTGCACAACTCTGTCCTGAATTCTTTCGAAGTTTCCCTCTTCCAGTTTCCATCATTAACTCTGCATCAGTACTCAAAACATTAAAGTTTTCTTTAAAACCTTCAAAAAGAATTAAAAAATCAAAAATTTCGTATATAAGTAGTTTATAGAGTAAGTTACATATGTATATAATACAATATTTTGATTTTAGTTCCCATCGCTCTGAGAGTTATGCTTTTGGTTAGTATGTTTCACGCAACTAGAACATGATAGCCTTTATGACATTTTATCTGCTTTACAATATTATAAAATCCATTATTTACAGATCCAGAATACATGATACAAATGCTATTTATAGTATTTATAAAAAAAATAATATATATAGGATCCCTTGTTTGAGCTAACTCATTGCCAGTAGTCCATTTTTTTGTTTCTCACACCAACAATGGCTCGATTCGTGTTGTCAGGATTGTATTATTTCTTTATAAAATTATTTAATTAATTAATTAGTTATTAATAATCTCTGGTGGAGAATATAAATATGTGCTTAATTTAGTGAACTATCTTTGAATTATAGAATTTCATTAAATACATTGGGGCCAAAACAGAAACAAATATAGCACACTTTACGAATCTATAATAATGTTCTTTTAACCGAATCAAAAATTATGATTAGATTATTAAATGCAAATAATTTAATAAATCGAATTTTTTAATAATTTCGCCTTACAAAATTTTTAAATACAGTATAGTACAAGGGTGGTCAAACTTCGCGTCAGTGTGAGCCACATAGGATAATCTCAAATACTTGAGAGTCGCATCAGTTTTTTAGAATAATCTGAACAATAGTTTCAAAAATTGTTTATTATATATTTCACACGCATTTATTTCACATAGATGCATACTACTTTTTGCAATAAATGAACAAATTACAAAAATATATAATTTTTTTTTAATTAATAGATATTTGCTCTGTGTTAACTATTGACTTTCATGAGTGTAGAGATTATAGATGCATACTACTTTTTGCAATAAATGAACAAATTACAAAAATATATAATTTTTTTTAATTAATAGATATTTGCTATGTATTAACTATTGACTTTCATGAGTGTAGAGACACATTGAAGGTACCAAAGAGCCTCTTGTGGTTTTCATGATATAGAGCCACATTGAAGATACCAAAGAGCCGCTTGTGGTTTTCGTGATATAGAGCCTACATTGAAGGTACCAAAGAGCCGCTTGTGGTTTTCGTAATATAGAGCCTACATTGAAGGTACCAAAGAGCCGCTTGTGGTTTTCGTGATATAGAGCCTACATTGAAGGTACCAAAGAGCCGCTTGTGGTTTTCGTAATATAGAGCCTACATTGAAGGTACCAAAGAGCCGCTTGTGGTTTTCGTGATATAGAGCCACATTGAAGATACCAAAGAGCCGCTTGTGGTTTTCGTGATATAGAGCCTACATTGAAGGTACCAAAGAGCCGCTTGTGGTTTTCGTGATATAGAGCCTACATTGAAGATACCAAAGAGCCGCTTGTGGTTTTCATGATAAAGCCACATTGAAGATATTAAAGGACCGCATGTGGTTTTCGTGATATAGAGCCTACATTGAAGATACCAAAGAGCCGCTTGTGGTTTTCATGATAAAGCCACATTGAAGATATTAAAGGACCGCATGTGGTTTTCGGGATATACATCCACATTAAGGTACCAAAGAGCCGCGTTTTCATGATAAAGCCACATTGAAGATATTAAAGGACCGCATGTGGTTTTCGTGATATACAGCCACATTGAAGGTACCAAAGAGCCTCAATTTGGCCACCATGGGTATAGTATTTCATCAGTTAAGAAGTCTTGCTTCTTTTACAAGAGTATATTTTATTGTTACCAACTTCACTTATAGAATTTGAAGAGAATTGCATGCAATAAGTTGAACAGATTTTAATTAAACAGATTACAACACGAAACAACAGAATTAATGCCATGCTAAAAATCCATCCATATTTGTCTCTCTTCCTTTATATAGATACAGAATGTATGGTATACATGAGTAATTTTTGACTTTTTTTTTATTGAGTTGTGTCATATGCAGTGTAATATTAATAAACAAAGAATACGCAAATAATTTTTACAATACAGCCCATCATTAATATAATTACTATAATTAATATAACGAATAACTTTACTATGAAAAACGGATTTTTTTTTTATATTTATAATATTGCAGTTATCGAAAAATATACAAAATAACGCGATTTCGCTTCATTGACTGACTCTGCAACTATAGATATATTATAAAAGTTATTCATTATATTAATTATAGTAATTATATTAATGATGGGCTATACTGTAAAAATAAATAAAAGTAATATTCATACCGAAAAAAAATTAGAAAATGTAATAAATATATATTCGTAAAGAATATTGAACAGATATGCATAATCTTTATTTAATTTTGACTGCATCCTTATATTATGATTTAATTGAATTGTTAAAATTTTAATTTTCATGTAAAATTTTTTGTAAAATGATGATTATTTTGTTATTAATATTATTAATAACAAAATATGGATAATCAACTGAACTTGTTTCTCTATTCGGGCAGACTCAGAGACAGACTTCGGAGTCGACTCCTCGCGTGCGAACTGAACACCGATGTCAGAGTCGATGGAATCGAATTCTCGCGACTCCAGGCTTCATTTGTGCACAACACTACT